>JAFJMP010000082.1:0-125479 GCA_029692085.1 Gymnothorax javanicus | reverse complement strand
GCCTTGCTCTGCTGTTCCAGGACTCAATTTCCCAGAATTCCGTTGAGCAGATGGCGTGGCCCACATGATTCTCTACCAGTAGTCCATGTTATTCAGCTCAGCCATTGCAGTGCTGTAAGAGGGGAGGGTCTGTTGAATGCCTTGCTCTCTTATTGCAGAACTCCATTTCCCAGAAAAACAGGCAGCTGGTAGGTGTGACAAACCTGATTCTCCCCCTGTGGTAAACGTAAGTAAGCCAAGCCATTTCAGTGAACTGTAAAGGGGAGCGTCAGTAAAAAGACTAGCGCTGCTGTCCCTGAACTCAATTTCTCAGAAGACACAGGGAGCTGATGGGTGTGGCACACTCTACTTTCCCCCAGGGTAAACGCAAGCCAGTGACGTGGCGTAAGGGGCAGGGGTCAGTTGAGAGTAGTCCACCGCTCTATTTCAGAGGGAGCCAACAGCTTGCTTGTGTCTACCAAGTCTGCAAAGGGATCCCGAGCCTTTGGAGGTTCGGAGCTCTGAGGGGGTGTCGAAATAACGGAGGGGGTGCGGATGAGGCCAGGCACAGAGGGATTCAGCTGTGAGAAGCCACGCCCCATGGGCGGAATCGTAGGGAAGTAGGCGGTGTAAGGGGGCAGCTGGAAGCAAGATGGGAACATGGCAGTGGTTGGGGTGTAGTGTCTGTTGGAGTGTCCTGTGGAAGCAAGGTGCTGAGTTTGGGAAAAAGAGGTGAGGGGAACTGACTGGAAAGAGGGTGTGAGGAGGGGATTCTGGGGTGTGGCCTCAGGGTCAGGTAACTTCTTTAGCGGGTCCAATAGGCTAAGCAGGTCCATGCCCCCGTTGCTGACAGTCACTTGCTTGGTGATATTGTTTCCCGTCCCAACAGGCTGGGGGATGCAGGGGGGCCACAGTCAGGGTCTGAGGGAAATCCCCCCACCCACCATTAAAGCTGGAAACCTGCAGGAGGGCGAGATTTACAGAGAAATCACACAGTTTGAGTTTGACTGGAATTTGGACAGTTACACACAGTTTTTGTGGCTCTAAACCCAAGCATACACTGCATGATTTAGACCAGTAGGACGTGTTCCTAGATCAACATCCCACACTGTGATCTTGGACCAACATTGAGAAACCAATCACAGCCCTCTGACGTCATCAGTGTGCTACACCTGGACTACTTTCAACATTTCTTTCCACTGCTTCCAAGGTAAGCAAAGATCTCCAAATTGAAGTTAGCACAATTGAACAAAGGCCTTTACTGCATGTCTTTACATCATTAATATTCAATTTTCATTGTCTAATACCAACATAGACTTTAAAGGTCCCCTATTATGTAACCAGGTGCACAGCCAATTAGTTATTACAAGCCATTTCAAAATCTTTCCCCTCTTGACGTCACATTGGGAAGTAACCAACCAGAGGCAAGAGGAAATGATCACCTTTGGCCAAACATTCAATCAAATTTCTTTATTCTGGGTGGTCACTCACCCTTGTGATGTCAGGAGGGGGAGACTTTGAACTGGCTCATAATGGCTAATTAGCTGATCACCGGGTGGCATAGCAGGGACCTTCAAAGCTCACTGATGATGTCCGAGGTCTATGGTTGATTGTAATGTTGGTCCAGCGTCACAGTGTATCAAGTTGATCCAGGAACATATTCTACTTGGCTAAATCATGTTTTACCCTGTGCCGCTCTTGAAAACAACATGGTTGAAGTACTTCAGGTGGTTTACTTGGTAGGCAAGTGCATTCATAGCATGTGAGCCATGTAGGATTGGCAGCTCTTTCTATCGAGTGTCATTTAGCACATATTTACAGACATACTGCAGGGAACCTGTTAAAAAACATTTAAAACAGTTTCTCCTTGCACATTAAGCCTGAAGTCCGGTCAATATGTCTGACTGCTAAATGTAACTTATCAAAAAGCTAACAAAAAAAAATCCAGTGAAATATCAGTTGAATGCTGAAGAGTCAAAATACATGTTTGTTTAAAAGTTTATCATAAGAAACCTGCAGGATTGAAATTGGACAAATAAAGAGGCAGAATGTTGAATAAGGCAGCACATCAGTCCATAAATACAGACAGGATGAGTTTGCAATTTGTAGAATGTAGAAGTACTTGCAGAGATTACATTTAAGAAAATACCCTGAGATATTTTAAGTTAAATTAACCAGGATGATGGCCATGGCAGTTCTGACCTGGTCTTTGGATTTAGCTTGCGGCTCTTCAGTGCCCGCCAGTGGCTGCAAGTCCACAAGACTCTTTGGCAGCAAGCTCTCTGGCTCCCCCTCCAGGCTCCAGAAGATATTGCCCAGAAGGTCCGACTCCAGAACCTTCCCAGGTATCAGGCTGTGCCGTGCGGTATGGTTCGGGCTAGACTCTGCCCCCTTATCCGCCTGAGACTGTTCCCCCTGGGTAACTGCCAGGTCAGTCAGGGAAGTACTCTGCTCCGACCTGTAAAGACAAAACAGTGTGGCAGTCCAGTTCCCCGAAGCCCCATTCATGAAGAAGCCCTGAACGCTAATTTTATTACTGTTTGAACCACTCATCATTACATTCCAATTGTCATAAGATTATTTACCAGGAAATACCAGGTCGTCTGGGACTGGTGGTGGAATGGGAAAGGGACAAATCTTGGAACAATGTACACTGAAGTTGTTCCAGCGAAGGGATTCTGTTCATATAAGACTCTGATCTCAGAGATTTGTCTGAAACATTGAGATTCTCTTTCCTGAGATTTCCAGAACTTGAATTGAGGCCAAATGATTGGGAACTGGAGGCCAATGACGCTGCTTAATGAAGTGTGTAATTCATAAAGTGGTTTTCTCTTCATTCAAGTGTCTGAGTTGGAAAAGAGGTCATAGAGGCAGAGGAGGCCTCACCTCTCAGTACTTTCACTGTTCTGTACTGCGTTCCCTTGTAATGGATTCTCCACCAGCTGGGGAGGAAAGGCCTGCTCGGAAGCCAGAACACAATCAGGTCACATAATATTATAAATAACCACAACACCACCACATCAAACAGTATTACACACAATCACAACATAACTAAACACTATTACACAACTGAATGTGGCCAGAATAACTCTCTTGAGTACAATATTATCTGGTCAAAGATGTTATCTATAGGTAGGAGGTCAAAGACCAAGGACCAAGGGTGACCAAAATAGATAGTAATCTGTAATAATTCACCAAATCCCTAATTCCCATCCATAATAGCACCAAAATATGTCACTCACATGAAGGACAAAGAAACAATACATGAGCAGAAAAGTTTCTTCCAGCATGATCTAAACACACAAATTAAGACTAATCCAATGATACACTGATACCAGCGCAATACCAACAAAAACCAACACCAGAAAGGAAGGAGCCCCGCCAGCAAAGAACTCACAGTAATCACAACTCCAAAACTATGACCTACCTGCTCAAGGTGCTCTGTGATAGGCTGGCGCTGGTCACAGGGCAGTGAGAACTTCCTGCCCTGAAAAGGTGGCTTGGTAGCCTGCTCTGGGCCATCTTTGATCGATGCCATGTAGCCGTTTTCCTAAAGATCCAGACAGGACAACAGAGGTAACCTACTTTATTACAGGGACGTGACTTCATGGAGTGAGAGGTCCAGGGGGAGTGGTTAAGTTGAGGGTGGGCTCCGACTGGCCCAGGACCAAGCAGCCAAGACATGGCTAAGGTGCTTGACAGAAAGTGGAAGTTCAAGCCCCAGAATTGCAACAGTAATACGAATGTTGAGCCCTTGAGTAAAGCCTTTCACCTCATATTGCATCAGAAAGGACTGAATCTAATCTAATTAATTCTGGAAAAAGGTGTGATGATAAAAGTTGCTTTGCATAAGAGAACATGTCTGTAATGTAATGTAAGTGGACTAATTTATTCAAAAGTGAGGGCAAGAGATGCACCTACATGTATGATAGACTAATGAAAGCCCTCAAAATTCAGGATACCTTTTGTTTAAAACTATTCATCATTTCCTTAATCCCCATCCTAGCGTGATCTTTTGCCTGCAATATAAACAGAGTGTTACAAAAACTCAGCAGTCAGGATCATGCTCAGATTTCCATAAAACTTTCGTACAGAGAAGATTATGACCATTTGAGAGATGTGGAACACATTTTGAATACCGGGTTCTTTCGCTCTATTCAGGAGCCATTTTTAAATCTTTATTAAGCCCTCTTTTATAGGTGTGAAAAGAGTGAGAGCTTCCAGACTAAACCATGTTCCTTTATGGCAGGGGTCTCCAACCTTGTTCCAGGAGAACTACCATCATAAAGGTTTTCACTCCAGTCAAAGATCAGCTCATCTCATCCCCCAGTCAGAGATCTTAATGAGCTGAATTAGCCTAATACTCCAGCGGATAAGGCCAAAACATGGGCCAAATCGTTCACGTTTTCAGGAAAGCACCAAACTTTGCAGAGGTTTAGTATACACCCATATGATCATTTTTTGAGGTGGACCCTAAAATTTTGAGCTCCCTGGTGGCCACCGTCTTGGATTTCAAAATGGCCGCCTTTCAAACCCTATTTTCGCTACTACCTCCCGTAATATGATAGACAGAGTTACCTGCTGGAATTTTATTTCTATGTTTTCAGGGTCTGGCAATCCGCTGGTAACATTGTTCGACATGGCAAAGGTAGGCCATCCCGAAATCCAAGATGGCCACCAGCTAGCTTCATATCTATTATCACTACCATGACCCTGAATAAACAAATTTTAACTTGGGATGCCCAAAAGCATAACTTTTTAATCTATATGCTTTGTCTACAACAATGGAATTCTAATTCAAGATTGCGGCTATTTTTGGTAAAAACAATGAATGGAAGGTCAGGATTTGCTACGCTGGCTGTAAGTAAACAATGGAGCACACATGAAGTTGATCAATTCAACAGACACAGTCACAGCTGCATAGTGATGTGCAGGGCAGGTTTGCCTTATAGCACTTGCAATTCCCTTTGCAAGTAGTTTTACAGTGCCAGCTTATAAGCTCTGAGCAAGCCTGCTGGACAGCTGGCAACATGGTAAATACAGGGTCCAAAGTAGTTACACTTTTCGTCCAGCCCCAAGACGATGGCGATGGCAGTTCCAGGTGCAAAACCAACGTTTGACCCCACACATGTCCTGCCTGGAATGCAGCTCATTTTATGTGCTATTCCAAAGCATCTGCTGTGGAGGGTGTGTGTTCAATTGTTCTTGCCTTCTTGGTGAACAAAAAACGTTGCACCTCGTTGACAGACGTTGAGTCCGTTGTTCTGTTGTACAGAATAACCACAAAGCGCTCTAGTTTCTGAAGTTCACCACTGGATACCACTGTCGGCCGAACTGACAAGGAATGGAAAGTGGCAGTGATCTCAGGAAAAGCCTCCCATGCTTTCCATGCTGTGGTTTTTCCTATGTGTACAAAGAATGAGACGGTATCACACCCTGTGAAAGCGTGAAAAAAGGCCAGGGCCTTTGCTTTGCGTTTTTTCCCTGTACCAAATGCTACCCAGAGTTCCTCCTGTGGTAATGAAAAGAAGTGTGAGATGGCAATAACAACGTCTGAATCTACAGTTCGAATCAAAATTTTCTTGTTGCCCTTTTTTAGCTGCATCAGCTCTGTGTAACATCACTCTGGTATCGGCCTCCTCTTGGGTACATGGGCTGATACCCCGAACATCAGCATGAGGATCAGACGACAAGACTGCATCACCACTGCTGGCATAGATTTCCTTTCCCTCAAACGGTGCAGTGACGGATACTTGTGACAAGAACGAAAAGAGCTCCTCTTTGTTCTCACCATTGCGCAGGAACGTTTTCCAGTTTCCTGGCATATTTGTCTTGGCTTGAACGCGGCGGCGGGATCCAGCTCCTCATTCCTTTCGCGTTCCAAGCTTAAGACTGTCTTGGAGAGAGGTATCCCAAACGATATCTGCACGTTTGAGCTTATCTAACTGCCCATCGATGTATGAAAGGAAGGTGTCCTGACCATAATGTTCAAATGTCTTTTCCGAATTTCCTCCGAGAAAATGAACTAAAGCAGCACCATCAAACACTCTTGCGTTGACTTGCGGAGCAGTATGATCTGCTGGAGAAACCTTCTCCAGAGCGTGAAGAAGGTCTGCCTTATCACCATGCCTCATTTTGCCAGCCTTTGTGACAGATGGTGGACAGGGCTGATTCTCATGACTAAGGAAATTGTCCAAGTCACCATCTCGGCGCTGACTTGCTATGTCCAAGCGTGAGAATAAATTGCAATCACTTTGAAGCTCGGCTACCTTTGCTTTGTCTTTAGATTTACCACTCGGCGTTGGACTACTGAACAGTGGCAGCCTGTTCCGAGTCAGTGTGGCACTTATTGGCTTATCCTGATCACCAAGGTGTTCCTCCACGAACTTGTCATACTGTTCAATGCCTTTCTGTTTGATTGTTGCAACTGTTTTAACCACACAAGCGGGCATAATTTCCTTGGTGTCCAGTGACAGGATTCCCACGATCATCAAAAGCGGCGACTAGTGAGCTTACATCTCAGACCCTGAAAACAGGGTTAGCTGCTGGAATTTTGTTTCTATGTATCACACAGGAGTTATTGGAGAAAATGGGGGTTGAAAGACGACCATCTTGAAATCCAAGATGGCTGACCTCTGCCACATCGGACAATGATTCCAGCGGATTGCCAGCCTGAAAACATAGGGTAAGCCACTGGAATTTTGTTTCTATCTATCATATTATGGGAATTATTGGTGAAAATAGGGTTTGAAAGGCGGCCATTTTGAAATCCAAGATGGCGGCCAACAGGGAGCTCAGATTTTTGGGGTCCACCTCAAAAAATGCTTGTGTGGGTCTATTCTACACCTCTGCAAAATTTGGTGCTTTCCTGAAAAAGTGAACAATTGTCTGACTTATCTGCTGGACTATAATCAAATGTGCTGAATTAGAGTTGGAGTATAAACTCCAGGATGGTAGCAACAGGATGGTAGCTCTTCCGGAACAGAGTTGGAGACCCCTGCTCTATGGTGTAAAATACATAGCAAAGCTGATGATGACTTGATCTTGCATCCATTGGATTGAGCCCAAATGCAAATACATCGACAGGGCTTGCGATACGATCTTCAAACATGAATACACAGAACAACACTCACGAACTTGTAGACAGTCTTCATGGATGGGTTGGCCTTCGTTTTCACAGAGTTAAATATGGCTCCGCTACCTTTCTGTTGGATGAGGGGCAATTTAGAGAGCTTAGCAAATCGAGCACAAAGTCCGTCCTTCATTTGACATGACCCATAAAATTATGTCCTTTTCACACAGACAAAACTAGGAGCCCCGGAAGGGTACTGACATAAAAAAATTTATTTTGTGGCAATGAGACGCTAGTTGTTCCCACGATTTAGGTATCTTGTGTCCACGAGATTTAAGTCCTTCTCACGATGCTGATGAATTGTTCCCATGATTTAGTTAACTCCTGGCCATAAGATATAACTCCTTCCTACCATTTAGCTATCTCGTGGCCACAAGACGAGTCATTCCCACGATTTAGTTACTTCCTGGCCATGAAATATAACTCCATCCCACGATGTTGTGAACTCATTCACACAATTTAGTTAACGTATGGCCACAAGATACAGTACGAATTGTTACCTCAACCAGGGTTAAAAGTAGCGTGAGAGTCATTAAATTGAGGGAACTACGTATATCTTATGGCCACAAGTTAGCTAAATCATGGGAACGAGTTGTATCTTATGGCCACAACGTGTATATTTTTTCATGTCATTGTGCTTCCCGGACTCAGGACAAGACAGCTGCTTAGAAGGAAAGTGTCAATGCAGGCAGATGTCAATGCGGTGTTACATGCCTGGATTAATATGCGATTTCCCGTGCAGCAGTGAATGACCTGGGAGTGCAGAGACACTAACCTTTACAGTGGAGAGCCACTGGTGGTAGCGGCTGTCACTGCCTGTGGAAAAACAACTGCCCAATGAGTCAGTGGATGGTGTGAAAAACTGAGGGGAATTCTTGAGAAAGGTGCATCATTTAAGCGCAAAGAGAAAGAAATTCAAATTTTTTACGGAATTCCTAGACAACAGAAATGCCAAGTACATTCTTTTATTCCTAAAGATTGTTATTATTGTGGTAATTGTATTGTTGTTGTCCCTGTATTCATTTACAGTACAGCAGAACCCTGTAACGTAATCTATTTCACTTGAAGCAACCTTTTCATAAGGACTCCCTTGAAACAAGATTTTCTGTCTCATTTGGATAAATTTGTTTCTTTTTTTATATTATTATGTTCTAATGGCTGATAGGTTTGCAATAAGACATATTCAAGACAAGAGCCTTCCATCAGTGCCATACAATATGCACAACAAACATACCATGAGTGCTTCAAACATACCCTAGACAGGGAGAAATACTATAAGATACAAAGACCTCACTGCCTGAAACAGAGATCAATTGAAGTGCCCCTATTATGTGACTTTTCACTGATCATTCTTGTATTCTTGAACACTACGAGAAAAGGTTTAAATGCATCACCATTGAAAAAAAAAAAAACACTTGAGTTTCCTCATGTTTGTCAATTATGCAGTGCGTTTGTGAACGTTCCATTCAAAGTCCTGCCCCTGCCCTCCCAAAAATCCCAGTGCACTGTGATTGGTCAACTTGATCACTCACTTGTGATTGGTCCACTGTTCGTGCCCCTTGTCACGCCCCTTACCATAAATTGATTTCTGCTTTAGAAACAAATACCGGTTAAGCCTTGTGGGTGAAACCCACTTGATTCAAGGGCGTGCCAAACTATCTGCTTGGCGCAAAAAACTCAAATATTGACATCACTAACTGATGAAAAAAATAGCCAGAAGCAATTGGGGCATTTCAGTAAGCTCTGGAGCACTGAATTTTGCGGCAGAAAGCACTTCTTCTGAAGGTGACTTTGAGTTGTTTTTCGACACAGACCTTTTAAATGTGCATAAAAACAATATGATTCACATTACGACATTAAAATAATGAAAAACCATAATAGGGGCACTTTAATGTAGGGTGGTGAATTAAGGACTTGCAGACACAATAAGCAAAAATGTTAATAAAGGGAATTGTGGGAAATGGGAGGCTGACCTCAGCACTGATCTCTTCCTCAAACACATCACTGAAACCTTGCCCAGAATTCAGCAGCTCCAGATGCCCATCAATAAACTGCAGCGAAAACAAAGAAGAAGAACTGAGTTCAGCATCACTGCATCATCATGTGTAGCTGTAGGATAAAGCTGAGCAATACAAATAGTGAGAGTTTGTCTGAGTGTGCGTGTGTGTGCATATGTGTACAGAGGATTGTATGTGCCTGTGCATATAGTGTCATCTCAGTGTGTGTGTGTGTGTTTGTTTGTTTCTGTGTGTGTGTGTGAGTCCATTTATTTTTATGCACCTGCTTGAAGAGCTGCAGTTGTATAGCGTTCTGTAGGAACTGTCTCATCGTGCTGGAGCGATGTGACACAAACACTTCCTTGTTGAATGTAATTGGCTCACCCTGAATGCATGTGACAAATACAAGAATGGTTCCAGTTAGACATTCATATTCTGTTACCTGACAAAGAGAAACATTGTCTTGCTAATGTCCCAATGTTAAATTAAACTTTTCCATAAACAGAGCAGTTTATTTCTTAGGAAGCATTGAGCGTTGTGCGGACATTGTCTTTTTAAACAAAGCCATTCTGATATTTCAAATTAGCATTGACTGAAACGTAAAAAAAAAACTTTGCTAATTCTGGCCACTGGACAGCAGTGGTGAGTCAAGAAAAGGGCAAAAAAGAAATAAAACAATGATAAAGCTACTGTCCTGCATCCATTTAATCATCATCACTGCATAGAGCAAACCAGGGTAAGATGCCCCTCCTTTAATTCCCTACCTGACCGATAAATGAAGCCAATGTTAATGTCAGCTCTTTTCTTGGATGGGAGAGACCTTACAACTCTTTGAATAGCATCAAAATCATTGACTGATGGGAGGAAATCAAAAGAAGTGGTTCTGAGGTACATTAATTTAATATTTTGACTGAACAAAATAAGCATCTTTTTTTTTTTTTTTTTTTTGCAAGGTTAGAGATACAAAATTTTTAAAAGTTTATATAAGAATCATATTGAGACTAATCCATTAGTTTAAACAAAAAATAAATACTTTTTGTAAAATTTGAAAGTGTAAGAGGAAGATTTTTGAGGGAAAATGTCTTGCCCTGATATGGGGTAAGAAGCCCCCCTATGAGCATGAATGATTTTGAATAGTCTTACCTTGCAAATGTTAGATTTCTGAGAAAATATGAGCACTACAGTCTAATACAATGACATAATACCTAACCACCAGGGAGAAATTTATTATTATCAGTCTTAAACGGCCAACCAGCTGACCTTATGTCAAAATAATAACACTATAGCTGGCAATGTTTGCTTGCTGTAGCTTTTGTTAGCCAGCTAGCTTAAAATCTTAGCTAACATTGGCTGAGTATCTTTAAGTATCAGTGATAATGACATTTTTTTTTTCTATGGTGGCCGACAGGGGCAAACGCGATGCAACGGCCCAAAACAGCTCCAATATGGAGGTAAATCCCTATCTTTATTCGACAGCGTGGTATTTCGACTTGAGAGCAGACATATCAATTTCATGCGTAGATTTGGCAAAGTTTTTGCCCAAAACTCTGCACTCGCATTGAAATATCCCTCGCTAGCGCTTGAATCTTCTGCTCCGTGGACGGATTTTTTATGCGCGAACTTCAGAATTTTCTCCTCGTCCACAAAACTGTCTCTGCGCGCTTGAAACATTTCTGCTTGCACTCGGAATCATAGATATATAAAACACTAGATGCTGCACGCTGATTGGCAGGATGCGTGTGTACGGCCACCATGTTAAGGCGTTTTCTGTCAGCGGTTTGCACAAACGTAACCATTGGAACAAAAGTCTGAACTTGATTCAAATTAGAAGGAAGCCGCAGCTTTGTGTAGCGTTTGAATGCATTAATAAGTGTGTGGATAACTTTCCACAAATAAGTTAACAAAATTATCGCTAAATTGTGGAAGAAAAAAGTTTTAGTTCCCGACTTCAGTACAAATCATGTGAAGTGTGTCTGCGTTAGTTACATTGTCATTCATAAGTGCAAGGCCAGTGCAAGCTGTTAGCTAGTCATGTCTGTGGGTCTATAATTTTTTGATATGTAAGACGGGGGATCAAGCTGGGATGCAGCAAAAGGCTGACAAATTGGAGGGGCCCGGGAATTGAGGCTCATCCTGTACATCAAAGAACTCAGGAGTCCTGCAATATGACAATAAGTTGTTTGGACGTCCTCAGGATGAGTGGGTCTTTGACTCCCCAGAATGTTTGCCCAGCTGGAGTAAAGGGAAGCAGAATGTGTTTATGGTTGTGTGTCTGAGGGACTGGGGGTTTCATAATGGAAGGGAACAATAAGCAGGTCTCTGGTGAAGTGTGGGGGGCGACTATCACAGTTCCCCTGTGAACATCCCTCTCTGCCCTGGTCATGTCTTTTATGAAGCTGGACCTTAACTCATCTGTTTAAATATTCTGAAATTCTGGAAGTGTCAAATCGTTCTCATGTGTTCATTATGCTATTGTAAAATGATTTATGCACAAATCACCTGATTTGCATGTAAAGAAATTCAGCAAAAGAGTTTTTCATGACAACTGCATCATATTAATACATTCTCTGGGCATGTTTGGTATGTTTCTGTTCAGAATAATTCAAGGAGTTGGATGAAACATATTTCATACCAAATAAAATTATGGTTTATTCAATTTTAGAAACTGCATTAAAAACTATCCAAGTGAAATATCCTCTCTGGTCATCATTTCGTTTTCCTTGCCCTCTGCTAAATTGTTTTATTACATCCTCCAAATGTTGGGGGCCTAAATTCCAGATTCGACCACCCGTCCAGGTAATTTATGGCAATGCCGCCTGGATCAAAGATGTGATTTGGTTTAAAGCAAAGAGAGACAATCCATTCGGGGAAGATCGCAAACGACTTCCCACGTGTGCATCTATACGCCATGTGTAGCCAATATAGTTATGGAAGACTGTATCCAGCTTCCCGGGCATACTCTGTATGCACGTAGCGGAACCAGGTTGGGTAAGATGTTGTTATGCTAAATTCTTTTATACAAATTCTAAATTATGCAACGGCCTATTGAAATTTACAATCTGAACCTACCTACCTGTTTAATACATTTTTCATTCGAATTAATAAATTGTCTTTATTTAATTTGTGTGGTTTTCATGATTTTAAATTCATCTTGGTTCCTTTTAGTCAAAATTACTTCTAAAATACTCAGGTGAAATGCTGTGCTGACTGAGACCCACTGATCCGGGGCGAGTTGCTGCTAAAGTTTTTTGGGAGCTCTAGTAATGCTGGGTGCACACTACAGGAGTTTCCAAATCTTTTAAGATCTTAAAATCGCGGGGAGCTGCACACATAACGATAATCCTTGCCGATTTTAATCAACGAGCTGTGTACGAACTCGGTCAAGAAGCGGGACTCTGCACACTACAGCTCCTGATATCCTTATCTTCCAAGATTTCACAAAAACTTGCATGATCAAATGTGACTTCAACGTAATTTCCCCTTTCCTGGGCACGAGATTTGACTGTTGAGGGGAGAAGAACCAGAACCTAACCTAACCTTAACCTAACGAAGCTAAAAGTAGTATGCATGCAGATTCACTGAAACTATCCTGGTTGACATAAAAATGTGACTGTAGCTTAAAAGTGACGAATGCGTGTAGGTAGGTAGCTAGCAACCGTTAGCAAACGTAACAGTGTAACCGTTAACAGTTGCTCGCCTGCTCTCATTTAAGTGTTAACGTTAACTCACCTGCTACATCGACAGCTCTGGCCATCTTGCCCAGAGCGCTCTCTTTCATGATGCAGTTTGTGTAGTCTTGCGAGGAAATATTGTTCAGGCACTCGTTTTCCTTCCACATCGCCACCAGGCGCTCCTCCATTTCTCCTGTCCAACGTACCATCTTTGTTACTTCTGGTTTCCGCTCGATGACGTAACGCCCTGTAGGATCATCCCCGAACACCTGATAATATCCAACATGTTGGATATTATCGGGGAGGTCCCGATCAGTTCGCGAGCGGCGGAATTCGGATCTGTAACCTCCACACGCTAACAGATAACTGGGCCGGACATCACGGCCGAATTCGGATTGGTCCCCGATTCTCAGGAAGGCCAGTTTGGGGCAAAATCTGACCCGAATTTCCTGTAGTGTACACCCAGCTTAAGTGAGAGTGGGGGCCACGTTCAACCGCTACCCAGCTAACAAGTTCTGGTTCCCAGAACGTTCTGACAACGTTATTTTTTTGGTTGTGGGAATGTTCCCTAAAGGTTTGTTTGGTTGTCCTGTGGTTCCCAAGGAAAGTTTTCCTGACAGAAATATAATGATAGTTGTGGGTTGCATGTTTTGGTTCCACTAACGTTCTCCAAACGTTCTCCTCACTTTCACAATGTGGGAACCTTTGGGCAACCTTTCCAGAACGTTCTATTTTGGTTATAGGAACGTTCCCCTAACCTTACTGCTAACAAATTCTGGTTCCCTGAACGTTCTGGCAACGCTGTTTTTTTGGTTGTGGGAACGTTTCCTGAAGGTTTGTTTGGTTGTCCTGTGGTTCCCAAGGAAAGTTTTCCTGACGGAAATATAATGTTAATTGTGGGTTGCATGTTTTGGTTCCACTAACGTTCTCCAAACGTTCTCCTAACCTTCATAATGTGGGAACCTTTGAGCAACCTTTCCAGAACGTTATATTTTGGTTATAGGAACGTTCCCCTAACCTTAAAGCTAACAAATTCTGGTTCCCTGAACGTTCTGGCAACGTTATTTTTTTTGGTTGTGGGAACGTTTCCTGAAGGTTTGTTTGGTTGCCCTGTGGTTCCCAAGGAAAGTTTTCCTGACGGAAATATGTTAGTTGTGGGTTACATGTTTTGGTTCCACTAACGTTCTCCAAACGTTCTCCTAACCTTCATAATGTGGGAACCTTTGAGCAACCTTTACAGAACGTTATATTTTGGTGATTGGAACGTTCCCCTAACCTTAAAGCTAACAAATTCTGGTTCTCTGAACGTTCTGGCAATGTTATTTTTTTTGGTTGTGGGAACGTTCCCTAAAGGTTTGTTTGGTTGTCCTGTATTTCCCCAGGAAAGTTTTTCTGACAGAAATATAACGTTAGTTTTTGGTTGCATGTTTTGGTTCCCCTAACATTCTCCAAACGTTCTCCTAACTTTCATAATGTGGGATCCTTTGGGCAACCTTTGCAGAACGTTATATTTTGGTTGTAGTAACGTTCCCCTAACCTTTATATTACACGCACGAATTGGAGCAGAGCGCTGCATCCTTTTGAATACTGGCCTCCCAAGAGCCGAAACACCTTGTTGAACTCCACCCGCACGATAGAAGCAGTGGTGGCTCGTGAACTGGCAACAGGGGAAGCCCAAACAATCCCTTTAAATTAATTTCCAGTCATGACCTGTTTTCAATCATTCATTTAAATTACCATTGGGTCATTCCATGTCAAATCACCAAAAAAAAAAAATGGGATTCTACACCTCACTTGTATTGAGTTTCTTCAAATTTGGTATGCAAGTTGGCTATGGCCGCAAACGCCCAAATCTCAAATTTCAACTTAATCGGACCTTCCAGTGCAAAGTTACGGCCTTTTTTTTTTTTCGAAATTCACAAAAAATGGCCATGGCCGCCAAAATTCAAATGGCCATATCTCCAAAACTACTTGACCGATTTTGACAATCAATTGATTGTCGATCTGGCTAGACAGACCCATCAGTAGCAACAGCGGCTCCCATATTTCTGAGCATCATGATAGCTAGCTAGCAGGGCAATACAGCTAAGGGGCAATCCAGATAAGACAAAACTGCAACCTTTGCATTTGAATTTAGCTGGCTGCAAAAATGCGAAAGCAACAATTATTACATTAGAATCACGGTAGGATAACAAGAAAATCCTCAAACTCAACCTCTAATTTGTGACCCTCATAACACGTTTGTAACGGCAAGCTAGCTTAATGATAGTTCATTATCCTACTTGATAATGCGCTGGTTGGATGGTTGCAAGCAAGAATTTGAAGTCGCTCCACCTCTTCTGTGGTGGTCCAGCATTTTTGTTGACACACCTGTTCAGGCTGTCATCTCACGCCCAGAGCGGTAGATAACTCAGAGTGGCACCACTCATTGACTTCGTTGCTAGAGTAGTCAAACGCCGCTCTGTCATGATCTCCTATGGGACAGACAGTAGCGATTGCGTTACTGAACTGTAAATATTAAATTAAACCGCACACAATTGCCGCTCATGTATTTCTATTAATGAATTTCATTATTTACATGCATGTTTATAGAGGTCATGCTTTTATAGTGACGTGGTGACAACTTAAATAAGTATAACTACTAAGATCATGTCATAGCTTTTGGAGGGAAAGATTCATGTTAGCATCAGTGAGCTAGTACTTACGTACTGTTGATCCCTTATAATTTCTAAGTAAATTTAACCCTGTATTTACACTGTCATGGGGATGGATAATTTAACATATTTTAGCTTTATTAAGTTACATTATTGGATTACCAGGGTCTGCCTTTATCTTCTGGATTTACCCACAACTCACCATGTTAAAGTTCTGCTGACCTATTTTATCATTCAATGTCACGCCAGTTCTTCCTTAAAGCAAAGGTGCACCTCACGCCAGTTCTTCCTTAAAGCGAAGGTGCACCACCATGCTCATTTCAGAGCCCTTGATATTCTCAATTCTAATGTTTAGATAAAATGAACAAAACACGTGTAACCTACAGCTGGTGAGACCAGGAGACTGAATGAGATTAAATACAATGACTGATGCAAGGAAAGGTTTTCAACAAAAAGATTTTTATTGAACAGTGGACAACAGGACGGCACAGAAATTGAAGTTGACAAACAAGTTAAACAAGGAGGGGTGCAAGTGTGAGTGAGTGAACCGTGAGTGAACCTTGAACAACAAAGAACAAAAGAAATACATAGTAATGTGGCAGGGTGGTGGTGGGTTCTAATGTGGGAGAGGGGGTGATCAGAGTCAAATTAATAAACCTTCTCGTGTGGAACAACTAAGAGTGAGTGTGTTTTCAGAACAGGGTTGTGAATGGAACAACAGGGCGGCCCAAAAAAAAACCCAACCGAAACATAGTGCAAAAACTCTTATCACCTTGAAAACAGGTGATAAGGTGATAAAGGTGATTAAAAAAAAAACCCAACCGAATAGTTGATAAGACAAGATATTTATTTCATGTAGTTGATAAGAAATAAATTTGGCAGGACTACTCCATCTCATTAAAGTGAATTAGTTTTTGCACTTTGTTTCCGTTGGGTTTTTTTGGGTCACCCTGTATAACAACTAAATGGATTTAACAGGAATGTACTGAATAGAACAGACAAGTAAACTCTTGGAACAAGAACAATAGCGTGAGGCATGAACATTTGTGGAATTACAAATAATTAAATAAAGGGGTTGGGGACATTACAAATACAAGGGCCAGGAATGTTGGAAGAGGTTTTTGAGATGCTAGGGTTTGAATCAGAACTCTGGCCGAGTTATCAACTAAACATAACGCGTTACTGAATACCCCTCGGCCCGGACACGATTTCCTGCCTCAACGTCACAGCGTTAAGGTCAAAGGTCAAATCCAGCAAAAAAAGGTGACGTTGCACATCTATGTGTCACAGTGAGTTACCATACCAAATTTGGTGAAGCTGCGATCAGTAGTTGCTGAGTACTGACCCATATAAGATTTCCTGCCTCAAGGTCACAGCGCAAAGGTCAAAGGTGAAATCCAGCAAAAAACATGACATTGCACATATGTGTGTAACAGTGAGTTACCATACCAAATTTGGTGAAGCTGCGATAATTAATTGCCGAGTACTGACCCGGACAAGATTTCCAGGGTCATGGTCACAAAGCTAAGGTCAAAGGTCAAATCCAGCAAAAAACCTGATATTGCACATCTATGGGTCATAGTGAGTTACCATACCAAATTTGGTGAAGCTGCGAGAATTAGTTGCCGAGTACTGACCCGGGCAAGATTTCCAGGGTCAAGGTCACAGTGTTAAGGTCAAAGGTCAAATCCAGCAAAAAAGGTGACATTGCACATCTATGGGTCATAATGAGTTACCATACCAAATTTGGTGAGGCTGCGATCATTAGTTGCTGAGTACTGGCCCGGAAAATGTCACCCGGACAAGATTTCCAGGGTCAAGGTCACAGCGCTAAGGTCAACGGTGAAATCCAGCAAAATAACCTAACGTTGCATATCTATGGGTCATAGTGAGTTACCATACCAAATTTGGTGAAGCTGCGATAATTAGTTGCCTAGTACTGACCCGGACAAGATTTCCAGGCTCAAGGTCACAGCGCTAAGGTCAAAGGTCAAATCCAGCAAAAACCTGACGTTGCACATCTATAGGTCATAGTGAGTTACCATACCAAATTTGGTGAAGCTGCGATCATTAGTTGCCGAGTACTGGCCCGGACAAAATCATGGATGGACGACGGACGACGGACAACAGACAGACACACAGGTGACGATAATACCCCTCCGGGCCGAAGTCGGCCGAGGGGTAAAAACGGTTAAAACTAAAAAGATTTAGGGGAAAAAGTGAGAGGACTTATGCTCAACTGAACATAATCTGTATTGCACTAAAAACGAATACTGGATTGATAGAAATCGAACTCCATGTTTACCAAGGACCAGATCTAGGCATTGACACAGAAGAAAAAAAAAGGGGGGGAGGAATCCGGTGGGGAATTAAAACAATAAAAAGTCACAAAACTAAGATTTACTGGCAGGGCACAATAGGATGGAATAGGTTTAAGCGTCAACTGCAAAAATATTCATGACTTTATAGACTTTTCACACGTAGGGAAGCGGCTAACTCTTAAAATTCTTAAACATTACTTTTGGTTTAGCTTACCTGAATGAGCTAGCTGGCGAGCTCCTCATCGTTGACAGGGGTTGGGCTAACCCACGGGCAGTCCGCGGGGATTAGTGTGGGCAAGCCCACAATCAGTTTGCCCACAGAGAGCCCACGCGGGGCCCCAAAGGACAAAACTGCTGTGGGCCCCACGTGGGCTCTCTGTGGGCAAACCCATTGTGGCTAACCACAATGTAAATCTGCATTTGCCCACAGCAGGCCCACGTGGGCATGTTCGCTGGGTAGCTAGCAAACATTCAATTTGTTGGAACAGCGGCACTCTTCTCCCAAACTGAACTCACCCTATCAATTTGTTCCTGTTAACATGTCTCCATCATTACCTCTGGCTAAACAAGGTGAGCCAGTTTGGTCCAAACCAAGCTGGTACACGGGTTGTCTGTTAATATTATTGCTATCGCATGCTAAGTTCCATTACCACCTTAATGGCGATTCACACCATGTGTTAGCCTTGCTAATTTCCGTTAGTGCCTGAATGGCATCAGCCTGACTCTGCCAGCCTTCATACTTCCGCTTAATTTCATTTTGCTTCAGTACTCAGTCTGGTCACTCGGAGCTCTGCCTCGTTAACCTCAGCAGAAAGTCCGCCGGACCAACCAACGAACAGAAGGCGTAGCCAAGAGCCATGATGTAGCAGCTGCGCCGAGTTTGAAATTGTAGTCTCCGAAATCAACAACGGCCACGGACATTGATACACGGGAGGCCATTCGCTCTGTCGTGGAGAAAATCCTGGGTATCAGCGTAAAAAGTATGGTTAACGTTTCAGTTTTCGTGTCAACGCAGATTTCGTCTTGATATAAATAATGCGTTATTCTCGCCGATTCTGCCGTTGGTTTCAGGTCTCTTACGTTTTTTTAATAGCAGCAGTATCGGCAGGATAAACGATAGCTCAACAGTTTGTTTCATGTAAGGAGAACATGGTGCGCTGTCAAGGGCTGCAAATGGCACATACTATCTTCGTAAGTGGAAAAGGAAGATATGCCTAAAACACGCTGGCCTGTTCGGTCAAGGCATATGTGATTGCCCTCCACCATTCCAAATGTTACGCTTCCTAGCTGACAACGAGCTAAGACGAGACTGGGTAAAGGCAGTTAACAAAGTTGATGTTAGAACTGGTATGTGTCCCGATTTTTAGCTTGATCCGAGCTTCATTCATTGAGATAGTGTTTTCTGTTGGGCTATTAAAATTCACTCTGCTTTGCTTTTCGAAGTGGTTATTTTCCATTTTTCTGGCTACAGTCGTGACAATTTATTTTTAACATAAATCCCACTGGTTACATACACTATAATTTTCATTCCCATCCCGCTGTATGGTTCGCAGCCCATAGTCGTATTACAAAATTAAAGTGAATGTATGCACCCTCTTCATTAATCATGTAATTCAACCTTTTAAACCAATTCTTTATAAAAAAACAAACACCACCAAATCACGTACTTTCCATGTCGTTGTTGCTCTGCAACTTCTGACAAAAGTATGCAAATATTGCGTATAAATGGTAGGAATGAACGTTTTGTAGGTGGTTGTCAATGGAAATCTATATGAGATACGGCGGAGTCTATACCCCCAGCCGAAAATGCGTGACGCCACGCGTAATGGATAATGGGTATTGCAAGCTAATGTGGTCCGATGTGGTCTATTCCCATTATGTGCTAGCACTGCGATAACTCACTCTGCAACCCAATCATTTAGGCACAGTAATTCCGTTTGTAAGAGCGAGGACTTCTTAATTCATAGTCAATCGAGTCACCTGCTCGCTAAAAACACTCAGTTGCCTCTTTTTATATAAGCAGTCAAGATCAAGATCAAGAAAACTTTATTTTCCTGTTAGGGAACTTCATTTGTGGTTAGGCTCACATACATACGTATCCTTACACACAAAAAACACACACACACACACATACAAAAAAAAAAAAAAAACATACAATAAATAGTTAAGCAGAAAGTGTTATGAAGCATTAAGATTTAAAAGCTTGGACTAGGACGGCTGGAATAGCTGGGGCAGTTGGGGGGCATTAATGTTCATTCAGCAGTCTAATAGATGTTGTGACAAAGGTAGACATAGCTCTCTTGGTTTTCAGGAGCAGGGATCGATATCTCTCTCCAGAGGGCAGCAGCTGATACTGGTTGTTGAGACTGTGGCTTGTATCAGCTGCAATGAGGCTGCCCTTCTTAACTGCCTGCTCTTCAGATATAGCTGCAAGAGTGGTCTGAGGCTGTCCTATGATCTTGGTGCTCAGCCTGACTGTTTTCATGAGGGGAGCTTTGTTCAGTTCAGTCAGGGAGCCGTACCAGGCCAAGATGCTAAAGGTGAGAGTGGACTGAATGAAGCAATTGTAAAATGCTGTAATATTGACTTGCAGCTGTCATAGCTTACGAAGGAAGTATAGATGTTGTTGGCATTTCCTGAAGATGCAGTTGGTGTTACTCTTAAATGTCAGCTGCTGGTCAATGATGCTGCCCAGGTGCTTATATTTGTCCACTCTCTCTATTGCCTGACCATCTATTTGAAGGGCAGGGGGGCTATTGGCAGTGCGTCTGACGTCTATGACCATCTCCTTTGTTTTCCAGGTAATTCGCTTTGCACCAGAGTGCAAAGTCGTCCACAGCAGACTGCAATCTCTCTCTAGAATTGGAAGTGTCCACTATAACTGTCATCAGAGTACTTCAGATACTGTAGATCTAGATTTGTACTTCAGCAGTCGTTGTTGTATAAGGTGAACAGGGCTGGAATACAAATCCTTGTGGGCTTCCCGTTGAGATGGTACGAACTGAACTCCAGTGGCCATTAAACCTCACCCTCTGCTGACGTTCTGTGGCTAGCTTAGCCTGCTAGCTAAATAGCCACAAATTTGTTATTGGGGCATAGAAAGGAACAGGAACCACTCTGCTGACAAAATCTGAAGACACACATGGAACTGTTTAATTAGTAAACACTCATTTTTTTAATTTATGCTATCCTCAGTTTTTTCGTTGAGCTAGCCTAGCCAGCATGCTAATGATGGCTCACTTGTTTTATGCAGTCTATGCTTGGGACAAGAAGAGAGCAATCATGATTGTCTTCCTGTTGTTACCTAGCAAAGCCAGAAGGCCAACCTGCAGAGACCTCAATAAAGGTTTTAATAAAAAAATGTTAATCACGGTCACTTCGAGTGTGACATAACAATAAGCAGAAGACCTTTGGCTAACTGAAAATTGTATCGGGGTGCCATATGATGCGGGGGAAAAATGTAAATGAAATATTTTGCTCTGTCTCCTCAGTCTACCATTGACCTCAGTACATTCAAACAGCTGCATGTACTCCTAAATGTTTTTTTCACCACTAGAGGTCGTTAATTCTCGGACCAGGAAGTAGGCTCTTGTGAAAAATCTTGTTAGTAAGGAAAATCTTTGTTGTCACCTTTTCAGTCCTTCGATTTCCTGCCCCGACAATTACAGGAATATTGCCAAAACATTCCAACTCGTTGTTCTCCACCGAGAGACATAGAGCCTGAGATACTATCTTCCTTCTTTGCACAGCTTTCCCTCCCCTGGTACCTCTCAGTTTCTTCAGAAGCCCAGAAGACTTCAGGGGGGTATACTACATACCTGGCTTTATGATTAAGCCTGGCTTCAGCACTTAGCAAAACCAGGAAACTCTTCAAATCTGGAACATGGACTGATATAAAAAGTGCTTTTCCAGGATTTACTGAAGCTTAAAGTCAGGTTTAATCACGAAGCCAGCTTCGTAGTATACCCCCTAGGTCCAGCCACACTGTTGACAGTAATGGCAGTTTGTGATTTGCAAATTGGCAGTAATTCGGCCCAATGTTCCACCTGTCTTGCAAAGATATAAGAAGACGTCTAAATACCTCAGAGTCGATGACATAGTAGATAGTTCATAGTAAGATATTCAATTAAGGGTAAAATACAATTTAAAAAACGTTAAAATTGAAGAGCTAGTTGAAATGCAGCCACACAGCAGGCAAAACAAAGGGCGTGTTGGTCTTAAAATGAGGTGTGGTCAGGCGCATCATTAGTGTGTTGCTGTCTTGCGGCAGCAGAGAGCAATTGTGCCATTGACCAACAAAAACCTAGTGTAAAGTCAATGGTCAGTTTTTAATGGCTATTTAAAGGGCGCATTTTTAAGATAGTGTTATGCGCTCGGACTGTGCGTGTGTGGGTATGTGCACGTGACGTGAGTGTGTGGTAATGAGTGTGTACATGTGTGTGTGAGAGTGATTGTTTCTGTTGTTGTTGGTGCATAATTAATGTTATTCGGTAGGTGTTTGTAGTGTCCTCTTGCTGCAGCTCGCCTCTAGCTTCTCTCCTGTAAAGAAAGCAGCACAGAGAGATTAAACTCTGTTGTGGAACGAGTACAGAGATACAGTATAGGGTGATTAAACTCTGCTCTGGATCCAGTACAGAGATACAGTATAGGGAGATTAAACTCTGCTGTGGATCCAGTACAGAGATAGAGTATAGGGAGATTAAACTCTGCTGTGGATCCAGTACAGAGATACAGTATAGGGTGATTAAACTCTGCTCTGGATCCAATACAGAGATACAGTATAGGGTGATTAAACTCTGCTCTGGATCCAGTACAGAGATACAGTATAGAATGATTAAACTCTGCTCTGGATCCAGTACAGAGATACAGTATAGGGTGATTAAACTCTGCTCTGGATCCAGTACAGAGATACAGTATAGGGTGATTAAACTCTGCTCTGGATCCAGTACAGAGATACAGTATAGAGTGATTAAACTCCGCTTTGGATCCAGTACAGAGATACAGTATAGGGTGATTAAATGCTGCTCTGGATCCAGTACAGAGATACAGTATAGGGTGATTAAACTCTGCTCTAGATCCAGTACAGAGATACAGTATAGGGTGATTAAACTCCGCTCTGGATCCAGTACAGAGATACAGTATAGGGTGATTAAATGCTGCTCTGGATCCAGTACAGAAATACAGTACAGGGTGATTAAATGCTGCTCTGGATCCAGTACAGAGACACAGTATATGGTGATTAAGCCCCGCTCTGGATCCAGTACAGAGATACAGTACAGGGTGATTAAATGCAGCTCTGGATCCAGTACAGAGATACAGTATAGGGTGATTAAATGCTGCTCTGGATCCAGTTCAGAGATACAGTATATGGTGATCAAACTCTGCTCTGGATCCAGTACAGATATACAGCATATCTGTCATCATATTCATCAGTAAATCAATAACTATAGGGTAGGGGATTGGCCCCCCCAAATCTTGTGGTTAACAGGCGGCGGGACTGCAAAGTTCCGAGGGCACGTTAAAGAAGCGATATAGTGCAGGGGAGAGGACTGAAGGCCCCCGTGTCCAGTGAAGTATGAATTGACATACTGCCGTGGTACCGTCTAGTCGGCGTGTTTGTCGCATGTAAGTTGAGGGCAACATGTGGTACATGGGCGACAGCCCACACCTAGCAGAGACGACCTCTGTGGACAGGCGAGGTTGGTGAAAACGGTCAAAGTTTCTATTCCCATAGCGAAGTGGGGTAGGGATCAGGCAGTCGGTTTCCACCTGGGTGGCAGGTAACCACTACGGGATTCGGGGATCGCTATCGACTGGGTCACCGGCTGGTCGGGTCGCAGATGGCAGTAAGACCACAGAGAGGGTGGCCGCCGCGCTCGGCTCAATGTACAGTCAGGCCACCACAAGCCAAAAAGCGAATCGTCAGTCGGCGAAGTGGTGCTTCTGTGATCGGTGGGCTTTGAAAAGAAGACACCGGGAAGCAGAAGGCAGAGTTCTCAACCTGGGGGAGTCCGGGCGAAGATCTCTGTGGAAAGGGATCTACCCTGGAACTGCGCCCTGGGAATGGGAGGTTCGAAGGATCTAAGTGAATTAATAACCATAATCAATAATCATAATCAGTAACCATATTGTGTAAGCAGCAGTAACACACTTGCACGTGCACGCAGGCATACGCGCACAGACACACAAGCGCACACACAAACACATAACACACACACGTACAGGCAGTTCACATATGCAGGAGCAGCTCACACACACACACAAACACATACATCACACACACATACAAGCAATTCAATTCACACACACATAGGCAGCGGGCTTCTGTAGCTTTGATTAGTAAGCAGGCTTTGATCAATATTTGTTCAGTAAAATCATTAATTGTTACTGAAAACATAATCAATTGAATCATTTATGTATCTACTTGTATCCTATTCCTTTGACTGTATTTTTCCAGTCTTGACTGTAATTTTCCCCTCCTTTTTAGTGTTATGCATGCTTATCTTTTGGTTGCAGTTCTCAAGGGAAGTTGGCAGTGTTTTGGTTTGCCTGTCCTGTTGTTGCGTGAGAATGAGAAGGCAGAAAGACCATATTTGGAAGATATTTCCTGTGATGAAGGTATAAAAACTGGGTGTGAAAAGCAAAATGTCAGTTCTTCTTGCGCAAAAAGAACTCGGCTTTTTATTTATCAATATGCCTCAATAAAGCCTAATTTTCTGAAGACTCTGTCTCTCTCCAATTGCTTGAGGATGGGGGAACCTCATCATATAAAAATATGTCTGAATGAAAACCACGACAGATCCAGTACAGAGATACAGTATAGGGTGATTAAACCCCGCTCTGGATCTAGTACAGAGATACAGTATGGGGTGATTAAACTCTGCCCTGGATCCAGTACAGAGATATAGCACAGGGTGATTAAACCCCGCTCTGGATCCAGTACAGAGATACAGTATGGGGTGATTAAACTCCGCTCTGGATCCAGTACAGTACAAGCCTGCAGGGTGAGCCACAACTCTTGGAACTGCGGGAAAGACAAGTGAGATTACTTTATAGGCATGGCCACTCCAGTATGTACATAAATTACTGTGTGCAGTTAAATTACCTCAGCAGATGATGATAACAATCTCTATAGAGTAGGACGGCGGTAAAGTGACTTGCTGTTCAATCGGTACTTCTGAGAGAAAGTGAAGATGATTTTGCAGAGTTGTGGCCAGAGTCAGGGAGTGAAGTATTTTCATCGCTCTCAGGGCCTGCAGTGAGAAGCTCAGTCAGGACCCCAGTTCAGCACAGCTCAGTGTATCTCACATCACACACTCAGACTTATGATACACATACAGACTAATGTCACACACTTATTTTTGATCTCAACAAACAACCAATAAATTCATTGTCAAAGACTGACCGGATGGTTCAGTAAACCACAGAATATATTGTTATGGTACCACTGCTCAATTATACTCAGTCAAGCACGGTGGTGAAAGTTGATTGGAGTCCTTCCTCGTATCATCATTGGTTAACTGAGCATTATAGGAAGCCTGGGGAAATGCACCCCCATATTTTTGTCATTTTTACAGATAAATGTATTTATATCGCTCAAATTGAGGTGAAAACTATAGGACTACATTATCATTTGCTTCATAATAAACAATATTTTAGTATAAGTACAGGTTCATGCAATGTCAGTCAACTGCGGCCTCCTGACAAACCATCTTCATACACTACAGGCCAAAATATTACGAACATCCTGCATTTTTCAGAATTTAGCTGGTTTTTGTCATCTTAATGTTAATTTTGAGCAACAAAGGCACAAAAAATGCCAAAGGGACACTTGTATTGACTAAAAATGTAGCTTGCTCACAACTGTACATCTTGAAATTCAGCTTGAGTTGCTGTGGGATGAACTTGACCGGGCAGTCAGAAAAGTGCGCCCATCAAGTTCTAAAGACCTCATGAAGGAACTCTCGAAAGCCTGGATTGAGTTTCCAGGAGGTTCTCTCCTTAAACTGCTGGAGAGAATGCCCAGGATATATCAGGCTGTAATCAAGGCTACGAGAGGGTACTTTGTAGAAAGTCAAAGGTGGTGTTGCATCAGTATGGGAAAATTGCCCATGAAAGCTTTTGATTCCTTACCATATTGACTGTGTGGAGAGATGTACGTGGGCCTAGAAAATGCATTTGTTTTTTGTATCACATGTGCTAGGACAGATGTGGGCCAAATTTAGATGAGCACCCCCCTAAAACCAATATATGGGGATAAATCAATGAATAACTCCCACTTATCACAGTGCTAGATCTAAAATGTATAACTGTTATTGTTGCTGCCATCCCAAGGAACAATTTGACACCGAACATGGCTTAATTGCTTTGAAAATATGAGACCCAGGAGGAATTGAAGCCGTAAAAAGCATAATTTGGCTACATTTTATCACAAATTGAAAGTTTAACATTAAAATTAATATAGTTCCCAAAGTGATCCACCATAAATATTAGGTAAAAAGTAGGTGCAGTATGCCAAGTTCGTTTTCACAACATTCACTCCGAAAACAATCCTATCAGGTGTTGCTAGTTCTCCTTGTGAAAGATGGAAATCATTTGTTTGGACGCGTTTTTTTTTTTTTTGCCTTTCAATCAGCCATACTCAAAATTGCGTACAGGTGTTTCTCATCTTCGTCTTTGATTTAATTCCAACAATGTAAGCGATCATGAAGAGCATGTTTGATCGCCTAAATGTGCCAAAAAATGTAACATGGAAGATCCAAAGCAGTTTCGTAAAGCATGCGCCTACGATTAAATTATTTTTCTGAACTGAGTTTAGCCTATTTGTGACGGTGTGTTCAGGAACCACACGCGAGAGCAGGAAATCCAAAAATCGTATGCCTTTATTGATAGCAGGGTCAGGACCAGAAGACACAAGAATTGCCAAGCCAAAAACGAGAATCCAAAAAACAAAGTCGACTAGACAGGCCGGGGTCAGAACCAGAGAAGCAGAGGTGCGACGGTACTTAGACAGTAGGCAAAAAATCGTAGTCGAAATCCAAAGCAGAGGGTCATACACAGGGCATCCAAACACAGTAGACGTGGTCGTACAGAAATGGGTCAAAAATCCAGAAAGACAAAAACAAGAACAGAAGGGCTATGGCAAAATCAAGGTCGGACAAAACAGTCGAGGAGAAACAATAATCGTTTGGCAAACAAAAGGCTCTGCACAAAGGAATATTGATCAACATTCTGACAAGGGCTGAAGAGCAGTGAGGACTCTAAATAGACACAAGGGAAGTCACATGCTATGCGGGGAACAGGTGAATTGGATAAGAACTAATTACAGAGAAAGGCACACATGGGGAAGTCCTAAACCACAACAATTGGCAAAAGCCAAGACACGGACGGGATTCACGCAGACAACCTATGACAGATAAACGGCTCCGGTCTAGGAGTTCTAAGTGCACCGACAATGAGTGCAGGAAAGCAATTAAGCACGTGCGAGAGATCTCGCAGAAATGTAGGGAGAGGCAGGGAAAGTAAAGTAAGGGGCGGAGGCTAGAACAGGGCGATTGCTGAGATTGGATTAGTAATAATTAGTGGAGGTGCAGCTTTACAAATTAACTAAAGTGCTCATTAGTAAGTTAGTAATATATACAGTGCCCTCCATAATTATTGGCACCCCTGGTTAAGATGTGTTAAAAGCCTTAAAATAAATAAAATTTTTATTGCAGAAGCATACTCTCACACTGAAAATTGTAGAAAAATGTAACCTTCAACTCAAGTGAATTTTAAGGAAAAAAAAAAATCCCTGACTAAGAAATAATAATTTTTCATAAAATCACCTGTTCCACAATTATTGGCACCCGTAACAATTCCTAGGAAATAAATGTAATTGAAGTATTTCTGTCATTTCTACATTAGTTTACAAAGTTGATCAGAGTATCTAGGAACATTTAATTAGTAATTCATCACTTCCTGTTTCCCTGGGGTATAAATATGACGTGACAAAGAGGCCATTTCTCTTATCCACTCTTCAACATGGGAAAGACAAAGGAACACACCATTCAAGTAAGGCAGATTGTGTGTCGACCTTCACAAGTCAGGCAATGGCTACAAGAAAATAGCCACTTGCCTGCACCTGCCCATATCTACTGTCAGAGGAATCATTAAGAAGTTTAAAACAACTGGAACAGTGGTAAACAAGCCTGGACGAGGACGCAAGGTTATTTTGCGACCACACACAGTGAGGAGGATGGTAAGAGAAATAAAAAGTTCTCCAAAGCTCACTGTTAAAGAATTGCAACAAATGGTAGCATCTTGGGGTTGCAAAGTCTCCAAAACAACCATCAGGCGCTATCTACATGCCAACAAGCTGTTTGGGAGGCATGCACGGAAAAACCGTTTCTCACTCACAATCATAAACGCAAAGCGTCTGGAGTTCGCTAAGCGGTACTGGGACTTCAACTGGGACCGTGTGCTTTGGTCAGATGAGACCAAGATAGAGCTTTTTGGCAACAAACGCTCTAAGTGGGTCTGGCAGAACACAAAAGATGAGTATGCAGAAAAGCACCTCATGCCCACTGTGAAGTATGGGGAGGATCGGTGATGCTGTGGGCCTGTTTCTCTTCCAGAGGCCCTGGGAACCTTGTTAGGGTGCATGGCATCATGAACTTTTTTGAAATACCAGGACATTTTAAATCAAAATCTGGTGGCCTCTGCCCGAAAAGCTGAAGATGGGTCGTCACTGGGTCTTTCAGCAAGATAATGACCCTAAACATGTGGCCAAATCTACATAGAAATAGTTCACCAGACACAGAATCAAGCTCCTCCCATGGCCATCTCAGTCCCCAGACCTCAACCCCATTGAAAACCTGTGGAGGAGCTGAAGAGGAGAGTGCAGAGGAGAGGACCCAGGTCGCTGGATGATTTAGGAGAGATTGTGCAAGAGGAATGGTGAAGATCCCTTTCTGTATTCTCCCATCTTGTGAAAAAAAAAATTATAGGAGAAGATTAGGTGCTGTTTTGTTGGCAAAAGGGGTTGTACAAAGTATTAACATCAGGGGTGCTAATAATTGTGGCACACATGATTTGATGTAAAGAATTATTTCTTAATGTGGGATTTTTTCCCACTGAATAAATGCATTTGAATTAAAGGTTGGATTTTTCCTTTTTTTCATTGGTTCTATATTATTTAGAAAAAAAACTGAATTTATTAGAAGCTAAAAGAACACATCTTAACCAGGGTGCCAATAATTATGGAGGGCGCTGCGCATGGATCAGTTGGGTTAGTAGACTATGATACAAAATATAAATGTTAGTATTATTAGTAATCTAGGAAAGCAAGGCGAAGGAAGTAAATGAGAATTGAAGTAATAATATGAAACACCAGAAACCATTGAAATCACCCAAGCAGGTAAGCACACAGACTGGGAAGACGGACTGAACCAACTAGATCACAAGACAGGAGACAAGTGCAATGAAACTTAAACTGGCAGGAACTGAAAACCGGAATATACAATAACCAAAAAGAAAAAAGAAAAGACATAACCATGAACATAAAGCATGACATAGAACACAGAACCATGACACTCCTTTTTTGTCACACTTGGATCGCATTAAGAAAAACGCCATGTCTATAATTTCCAATAGTGCATTGTTATGATTGTAAAACATTTTAATTAAGAAAAATCATTGAGAACAAGTCAGGAGCAATAATTGTTCAACTGCGTCCAAACGAATGATTGTCATCTTACCTTCACGAGGAGAACTAGCAACACCTGATAGTGTGGAGTGTTTTCGGAGTGAATGTATTGTTCATTAGGAAAGATGATTGCGAACAAGTCAGGACTAATAGAAGTTGTAAAGGGATGTTCCTGGCACACCCGATTTTCAGTTCTGGCTACGCCACTGCTTTACCATCATAGTAATTTTAAAAAGCAGAGATTATATCTGGATCTCCTCTGGATCAGATCTCTCTTGAAAAGATCCAGCATGTATCATGTGTATTGTGTATTATAAAGATGAAAGATTTATGGTCAGCAATATGTTGTGATTCAATTAGTTGAATGTCTAATCTTAAATTGACATCTAAGCACTAATTATAAGTTTCTTTTCATTTGTTGAGAGCTTGTTGAAATGTATACGTGTAAGGCTGAATGTCTTTGGTTTGAGACCTGAAATAACCCAGGTAGTATAATACACTTGCAACATGCGCACACATGCTATTTGTTCTTTTCCCTGCAGGACATGTGCAATAATAATCTGTAATAGGGTCATTAACTACAGTAATATCAAACTCAATCCATATGTTGTACTTAGTTTGACTCTACATACAGCCGTCCTACTACATTGTTACCGGTGAAAGAATTTCTTGAAACTTTGTGAAAACGAACTTGGCATACTGCACCTACTTTTTACCTAATATTTAGGGTGGATCACTTTGGGAACTATATTAATTTTAATGTTAAACTTTCAATTTGTGCTGAAAAATGTAGCCAAATTATACTTTTTACGGCTTCAATTCCTCCTGGGTCTCATATTTTCAAAGCAATTAAGCCATGTTTGGTGTCAAATTGTTCCTTGAGATGGCAGCAACAATAACAGTTGTAAATTTTAGAACTAGCACTGTGATAATCGGAAGTTATTCACTGATTTATCCCCATATGTTGGTTTTAGGGGGGTGCTCATCTAAATTTGGCCCGCATCTGTCCTAGCACACATGATACAAAAAACAAATGCATTTTCTAGGCCCACGTACATCTCTCCACACAGTCAATATGGTAAGGAATCAAAAGCTTTCATGGGCAATTTTCCCATACTAACACAACACCACCTTTGAATATGTGTATCTCTTAGCAAGTAATTTTGCTCATTTCTTGTCAAGATATGTGTTTCTATGTTATTCTGTTTTTTGAAAATGTACTTTAAGTGTAGAAAAGCCAGCCAAATTCTGACAAATGCAGGGTGTTTGTAATATTTTGGCCTGAAGTGAACTTCATGTAAATGTTGTCTTTGTCCCCAAAAAATATTGTGTGAAATATTTAGCTTGTGTCTTTAGTTTTTGAGATATGGGGACTTAAAAAGGGGCCATGGCCCTAAGTGAGTGCTGCATTAAAAAAAAAGAATTGTGAAGTTTCCCAGGCCATTAGTTTGAGCAGATGGCAGTAAGACCACAGAGAGGTGGGCGCGGCGCCGCTCAATGTACAGTCAGGCCACCACAAGCCAAAAGCCGCACGTCAGTCGGCGAAAGTGGTGCTTCTGTGATCGGTGGGCTTTGAAAAGAAGACACCGGGAAGCAGAAGGCAGAGTTCTCAACCTGGGGGAGTCCGGGCGAAGATCTCTGGAAAAGGATCTACCCTGAACCGCGCCCTGGGAATGGGAGGTTCGAAGGATCTAAAGTGAATTAATAACCATAATCAATAATCATAATCAGTAACCATATTGTGTAAGCAGCAGTAACACACTTGCGTGCACGCAGGCATACGCCGCACAGACACACAAGCGCATTACACAAACACATAACACACACACGCATTACAGGCAGTTCACATATGCAGGAGCAGCTCACACACACACACAAACACATACATCACACACACATACAAGCAATTCAATTCACACACACATAGGCAGCGGGCTTCTGTAGCTTTTGATTAGTAAGCAGGCTTTGATCAATATTTGTTCAGTAAAATCATTAATTGTTACTGAAAACATAATCAATTGAATCATTTATGTATCTACTTGTATCCTATTCTTTGACTGTATTTTTCCAGTCTTGACTGTAATTTTCCCCTCCTTTTTTAGTGTTATGCATGCTTATCTTTTGGTTGCAGTTCTCAAGGGAAGTTGGCAGTGTTTTGGTTTTGCCTGTCCTGTTGTTGCGTGAGAATGAGAAGGCAGAAAGACCATATTTGGAAGATATTTCCTGTGATGAAGGTATAAAAACTGGGTGTGAAAAGCAAAAATGTCAGTTCTTCTTCAAGCAAAAAAGAACTCCGGCTTTTTATTTATCAATATGCCTCAATAAAAGCCTAATTTTCTGAAGACTCTGTCTCTCTCCAATTGCTTGAGGATGGGGGGAACCTCATCATATAAAAATATGTCTGAATGAAAACCCGACAGATCCAGTACAGAGATACAGTATAGGGTGATTAAACCCGCTCTGGATCTAGTACAGAGATACAGTATGGGTGATTAAACTCTGCCCTGGATCCAGTACAGAGATATAGCACAGGGTGATTAAACCCGCTCTGGATCCAGTACAGAGATACAGTATGGGGTGATTAAACTCCGCTCTGGATCAGTACAGTACAAGCCTGCAGGGTGAGCCACAACTCTTGGAACTGCGGGAAAGACAAGTGAGATTACTTTATAGGCATGGCCACTCCAGTATGTACATAAATTACTGTGTGCAGTTAAATTACCCTCAGCAGATGATGATAACAATCTCTATAGAGTAGGGACGGCGGTAAAGTGACTTGCTGTTCAATCGGTACTTCTGAGAGAAAGTGAAGATGATTTTGCAGAGTTGTGGCCAGAGTCAGGAGTGAAGTATTTTCATCGCCTCAGGGCCTGCAGTGAGAAGCTCAGTCAGGACCCCAGTTCAGCACAGCTCAGTGTATCTCATCACACACTCAGACTTATGATACACATACAGACTAATGTCACACACTTATTTTTGATCTCAACAAACAACCAATAAATTCATTGTCAAAGACTGACCGGATGGTTCAGTAAACCACAGAATATATTGTTATGGTACCACTGCTCAATTATACTCAGTCAACACGGTGGTGAAAGTTGATTGGAGTCCTTCTCGTATCATCATTGGTTAACTGAGCATTATAGGAAGCCTGGGGAAATGCACCCCCATATTTTTTGTCATTTTTACAGATAAATGTATTTATATCGCTCAAATTGAGGTGAAAAACTATAGGACTACATTATCATTTGCTTCATAATAAACAATATTTTAGTATAAGTACAGGTTCATGCAATGTCAGTCAACTGCGGCCTCCTGACAAACCATCTTCATACACTACAGGCCAAAATATTACTTAACATCCTGCATTTTTTCAGAATTTAGCTGGTTTTGTCATCTTAATGTTAATTTTGAGCAACAAAGGCACAAAAATGCCAAAGGACACTTGTATTGACTAAAAATGTAGCTTGCTCACAACTGTACATCTTGAAATTCAGCTTGAGTTGTTGTGGGATGAACTTGACCGGGCAGTCAGAAAAGTGCTTATCAAGTTCTAAAGACCTCATGAAGGAACTCTCGAAAGCCTGGATTGAGTTTCCAGGAGGTTCTCTCCTTAAACTGCTGGAGAGAATGCCAGGATATATCAGGCTGTAATCAAGGCTACGAGAGGGTACTTTTGTAGAAAGTCAAAGGTGGTGTTGCATCAGTATGGGGAAAATTGCCCATGAAAGCTTTTTGATTCCTTACCATATTGACTGTGTGGAGAGATGTCGTGGGCCTAGAAAATGCATTTGTTTTTGTATCACATGTGCTAGGACAGATGTGGGCCAAATTTAGATGAGCACCCCCTAAAACCAATATATATGGGGATAAATCAATGAATAACTCCCACTTATCACAGTGCTAGATCTAAATGTATAACTGTTATTGTTGCTGCCATCCCAAGGAACAATTTGACACCGAACATGGCTTAATTGCTTTTGAAAATATGAGACCCAGGAGGAATTGAAGCCGTAAAAAAGCATAATTTGGCTACATTTTATCACAAATTGAAAGTTTAACATTAAAATTAATATAGTTCCCAAAAGTGATCCACCATAAATATTAGGTAAAAAGTAGGTGCAGTATGCAAGTTCGTTTTCACAACATTCACTCGAAAACAATCCTATCAGGTGTTGCTAGTTCTCCTTGTGAAAGATGGAAATCATTTGTTTGGACGCGCTTTTTTTTTTTTTTTTTTTGCCTTTCAATCAGCCATACTCAAAATTGCGTACAGGTGTTTTCATCTTCGTCTTTGATTTAATTCAACAATGTAGCGATCATGAAGAGCATGTTTGATCGCCTAAATGTGCCAAAAAATGTAACATGGAAGATCAAAAGCAGTTTAATAAAAAGCATGCGCCTCTGATTAAATTATTTTTTCTGAACTGAGTTTAGCCTATTTCAGACGGTGTGTTCAGGAACCACACGCCGAGCAGGAAATCCAAAAATCGTATGCCTTTATTGATAGCAGGGTCAGGACCAGAAGACACAAGAATTGCCAAGCCAAAAACGAGAATCCAAAAAACAAAGTCGACTAGACAGGCCGGGGTCAGAACCAGAGAAGCAGAGGTGCGACGGTACTTAGACAGTAGGCAAAAATCGTGAGGTCGAAATCAAAAGCAGAGGGTCATACACAGGGCATCCAAACACAGTAGACGTGGTCGTACAGAAATGGGTCAAAAATCCAGAAAGACAAAAACAAGAACAGAAGGGCTATGGCAAAATCAAGGTCGGACAAAACAGTCGAGGAGAAACAATAATCGTTTGGCAAACAAAAGGCTCTGCACAAAGGAATATTGATCAACATTCTGACAAGGGCTGAAGAGCAGTGAGGACTCTAAATAGACACAAGGGAAGTCACATGCTATGCGGGGAACAGGTGAATTGGATAAGAACTAATTACAGAGAAAGGCACACATGGGGAAGTCCTAAACCACAACAATTGGCAAAAAGCCAAGACACGGACGGGATTCACGCAGACAACCTATGACAGATAAACGGCTCCGGTCTAGGGAGTTCTAAGTGCACCGACAATGAGTGCAGGAAAGCAATTAAGCACGTGCGAGAGATCTACATGAGAAATGTCAGGGAGAGGCAGGAAAGTAAAGTAAGGGGCGGAGGCTAGAACAGGGCGATTGCTGAGATTGGATTAGTAATAATTAGTGGAGGTGCAGCTTTACAAATTAACTAAAGTGCTCATTAGTAAGTTAGTAATATACAGTGCCCTCCATAATTATTGGCACCCCTGGTTAAGATGTGTTAAAAGCCTTAAAATAAATAAAATTTTTATTGCAGAAGCATACTCTCACACTGAAAATTGTAGAAAAATGTAACCTTCAACTCAAGTGAATTTTAAGGAAAAAAAAAAAAAAATCCTGACTAAGAAATAATAATTTTCATAAAATCACCTGTTCCACAATTATTGGCACCCGTAACAATTCCTAGAAATAAATGTAATTGAAGTATTTCTGTCATTTCTACATTTTAGTTTACAAAGTTGATCAGAGTATCTAGGAACATTTAATTAGTAATTCATCACTTCCTGTTTCTGGGGTATAAATATGACGTGACAAAGAGGCCATTTCTCTTATCCACTCTTCAACATGGGAAAGACAAAGGAACACACCATTCAAGTAAGGCAGATTGTGTGTCGACCTTCACAAGTCAGGCAATGGCTACAAGAAAATAGCCACTTGCCTGCACCTGCCTTATATATCTACTGTCAGAGGAATCATTAAGAAGTTTAAAACAACTGGAACAGTGGTAAACAAGCCTGGACGAGGGCCTTAAGGTTATTTTGCGACCACACACAGTGAGGAGGATGGTAAAGAGAAATAAAAAGTTCTCCAAAGCTCACTGTTAAAGAATTGCAACAAATGGTAGCATCTTGGGGTTGCAAAGTCTCCAAAACAACCATCAGGCGCTATATCTACATGCCAACAAGCTGTTTGGGAGGCATGCACGGAAAAAACCGTTTCTCACTCCACAATCATAAACGCAAAGCGTCTGGAGTTCGCTAAGCGGTACTGGGACTTCAACTGGGACCGTGTGCTTTGGTCAGATGAGACCAAGATAGAGCTTTTGGCAACAAACGCTCTAAGTGGGTCTGGCAGAACACAAAAGATGAGTATGCAGAAAAGCACCTCATGCCCACTGTGAAGTGGGGGAGGATCGGGTGATGCTGTGGGCCTGTTTCTCTTCCAGAGGCCCTGGGAACCTTGTTAGGGTGCATGGCATCATGAACGCTTTTGAAATACCAGGACATTTTAAATCAAAATCTGGTGGCCTCTGCCCGAAAAGCTGAAGATGGGTCGTCACTGGGTCTTTCAGCAAGATAATGACCCTAAACATGTGGCCAAATCTACATAGAAATAGTTCACCAGACACAGAATCAAGCTCCTCCCATGGCCATCTCAGTCCCCAGACCTCAACCCCATTGAAAACCTGGAGTGAGCTGAAGGAGAGTGCAGAGGAGAGGACCCAGGTCGCTGGATGATTTAGAGAGATTGTGCAAAGAGGAATGGTCAAGATCCCTCTTTCTGTATTCTCCCATCTTGTGAAAAATTATAGGAGAAGATTAGGTGCTGTTTTGTTGGCAAAAAGGGGGTTGTACAAAGTATTATTAACATCAGGGGTGCTAATAATTGTGGCACACATGATTTGATGTAAAAATTATTTCTTAATGTGGGATTTTTTCCCACTGAATAAAATGCATTTGAATTAAGGTTGGATTTTCCTCTTTTTTTTCATTGGTTCTATATTATTTAGAAAAAAACTGAATTTATTAGAAGCTAAAGAACACATCTTAACCAGGGGTGCCAATAATTATGGAGGGCGCTGCGCATGGATCAGTTGGGTTAGTAGACTATGATACAAAATATAAATGTTAGTATTATTAGTAATCTAGGAAAGCAAGGCGAAGGAAGTAAATGAGAATTGAAGTAATAATATGAAACACCAGAAACCATTGAAATCACCCGAAGCAGGTAAGCACACAGACTGGGAAGACGGACTGAACCAACTAGATCACAAGACAGGGAGACAAGTGCAATGAAACTTAAACTGGCAGGAACTGAAAACCGAATATACAATAACCAAAAGAAAAAGAAAAGACATAACCATGAACATAAAGCATGACATAGAACACAGAACCATGACCTCCTTTTTGTCACACTTGGATGCATTAAGAAAAAACGCCATGTCTATAATTTCCAATAGTGCATTGTTATGATTGTAAAACATTTTAATTAAGAAAAAATCATTGAGAACAAGTCAGGAGCAATAATTGTTCAACTCGTCCCAAACGAATGATTGTCATCTTACCTTCACGAGGAGAACTAGCAACACCTGATAGTGTGGAGTGTTTTGAGTGAATGTATTGTTCATTAGGAAAGATGATTGCGAACAAGTCAGGACTAATAGAAGTTGTAAAGGGATGTTCCTGGCACACCCGGATTTTCAGTTCTGGCTACGCCACTGCTTTACCATCATAGTAATTTTAAAAAGCAGAGATTATATCTGGATCTCCTCTGGATCAGATCTCTCTTGAAAAGATCCAGCATGTATCATGTGTATTGTGTATTATAAAGATGAAAGATTTATGGTCAGCAATATGTTGTGATTCAATTAGTTGAATGTCTAATCTTAAATTGACATCTAAGCACTAATTATAAGTTTCTTTTCATTTGTTGAGAGCTTGTTGAAATGTATACGTGTAAGGCTGAATGTCTTTGGTTTGAGACCTGAAATAACCCAGGTAGTATAATACACTTGCAACATGCGCACACATGCTATTTGTTCTTTTCCCTGCAGGACATGTGCAATAATAATCTGTAATAGGGTCATTAACTACAGTAATATCAAACTCAATCCATATGTTGTACTTAGTTTGACTCTCTACATACAGCCAAATCCTACTACATTGTTACGGTGAAAGAATTTCTTGAAACTTTGTGAAAAACGAACTTGGCATACTGCACCTACTTTTACCTAATATTTAGGGTGGATCACTTTGGGAACTATATTAATTTTTTAATGTTAAACTTTCAATTTGTGCTGAAAATGTAGCCAAATTATACTTTTTCGGCTTCAATTCCTCCTGGGTCTCATATTTTCAAAGCAATTAAGCCATGTTTGGTGTCAAATTGTTCCTTGAGATGGCAGCAACAATAACAGTTGTAAATTTTAGAACTAGCACTGTGATAATCGGAAGTTATTCACTGATTTATCCCCATATATGTTGGTTTTAGGGGTGCTCATCTAAATTTGGCCGCATCTGTCCTAGCACACATGATACAAAAACAAATGCATTTTCTAGGCCCACGTACATCTCTCCACACAGTCAATATGGTAAGGAATCAAAAAAGCTTTTCATGGGTAATTTTTTCCCATACTAACACAACTTTCACCTTTGAATATGTGTATCTCTTAGCAAATAATTTTGCTCATTTCTTGTCAAGATATGTGTTTCTATGTTATTCTGTTTTTGAAAATGTACTTTAAGTGTAGAAAAAAGCCAGCCAAATTCTGACAAATGCAGGGTGTTTGTAATTTTGCCTGAAGTGAACTTCATGTAAATGTTGTCTTTGTCCCCAAAAAAAAAATATTGTGTGAAATATTTAGCTTGTGTCTTTTAGTTTTTGAGATATGGGGACTTAAATAAAGGGGGGCCATGGCCCTAAGTGAGTGCTGCATTAAAAAAAAGAATTGTGAAGTTTCCCAGGCCATTAGTTTGATCTATTCGCACCACATGCTGGAGATCTGGAAATATTCTGGGACTGTTCTGCACTATTAGGCACTTTTCACTTTTCATGTGATTGGCCCAAAGGTGCATATTGGTCAAGTTATTCTGCGTCAAAAATTGTATTCAAAATTTTTTTTCTGTTTTGGAGCCCAGAACATCTTCACACTGAACCACATCAGATCTTTAAAATTTTTATATGTAATACTCATGTTATAGTACTCTCTCAGCAACAAGGTGCATTTCTGAAAGAAATCAAAACGTCTGATTTGTGAGGCAATAAAAAAAGATATAACACCCATTTTGCAAGTTCATGTCACTCACGTATGACAGTGTCTACTTTAAAACAGTCATACCACCGGAAAGAGCAAGTTTTACCTCCTCAAAGCTCAAAACATCACATTGGAACCTTGAACCAAACTATATTTATTAAGGTATCACGCATACCATTTTTTACTGCACATGGATATTCTGCAAAAAGTTCTACAATTTAAGGAAGGCAACATCAGGAAAATAAAGCTTTGAAGAAATACAGTAGTGTCTTCTTTAAAAGTTTGAACGATGGTCCTTTTCCGAATCCGGTGGAAGTGTATACTGCCAGCCAGTTGGTGTATAAAGAGGGTCATCAGTAATCCTCAGGACATGCATAAGAGGGACCCAACAGATATCCTCTCTCCTGGGCCAACTGAATCATTTCTGCATCCTCACGGTCCCTCCAAGACTAACAGATGGCTTCATAGACAGGATACTGTATCTGTATGGTCCCTCTTGTGCAAATCCTGAAGGTCATTGATACCCCACTAACACCACCTGGCATGAAATACACACTGCCCCCGGATTTGGAAAAGGACTTCACTGCAGTACTGAAACTCTTTACCCTCTTTGCGTAACGTTACTGTAACCTCCTCTTCACCTTGTTTATCATCCCTTGAGATAATTTTCCTCACTTTTCCCTCCACTGTCTCATCTTTCGCCCCCTCTCATTCTTATTAAACACCTGAGCCATCTTTTCCTGCATTTTTACCTCCGCCAAGGAGGTTATGCATTTGCTGGTGTTGGCCTGTCTGTCTGTCTGCGTACAAGATAAATCAAAAAGTAATGAACTGATATCTCTGAAATTTTGTGGGTGGGTTGATATTACATCAGGGATGGACCCTGTTGATTTTGACTGCAATCGGTCAAACAAGTGGCGTGGCGGAGGTATGCGCTCTACCGAATGCCCTTCTAGTTTGAGTTTTAAATTCCTGGCAGCCAACCGCAGAGCTGTAAAGAGTACTGAAATATCCTACTCAAGTAGAAGTACTGTTACTTTGCTGAAATTGTACTCAAGTAAACGTAAAAGTACTTGTGTCAAAAATGACTCAAGTAAAAGTAAAAAGTAGCTCACTTAAAAAGTACTCAAAGTAAAAGTTACTTAGTTACTTTCCCACTCTGTTGATTTTTACAATGAACACATTTTGACAGGGTTACCTTATACATCCACCCCATGCAACTAACTGAAAAAGGTCGAGAGGAAATGATTGCATACTTGGAACTTCATTTATTATCTAGCAAAGGCATCAGTATAAATAGAAGATTTTCAAAAATTTACAATTACATTTGAAAACAAAAAAAGACATTGATAATTTAAATATAGAAATGTTTTAAGGCTCTCAGTATATGAAAGACAGAGGGCCTTATTTTAATGATCTAAGTGCTTGGTCTGAAACGTGTGGCGCAAGTGCATTTAGGACGTGCCCAAATCCATTTTTGCTGGTTATCTGGGTGCACAGTAAGGCGCTCAGTGCAAAGGGGTTGGATTTAATCTCTCAGGGTCTGAAATGTCGGGTATCGCATTGCAATTTGCGATGCAAAAACAGCTACAGTGCGATGCAAATCTACTTTTGCTTTGCAAGATTTGCGATACAATATATTTACTTCGCAGGAACTGTTACTGATGTCCTGTTTTATCATTGGCAACGATGTACTTGCTAATTTCCCACTTGCCACATTTTCCTGCTTCCTAGCATTGCTGCGATTTTTATTTACCAGTTTGCAGGTGCAATCAGTGGTAGCCTGTTCAGCGGGCATGATGGAATTAATCCGAGTAGATCGCTGCACAGTTGAACCGGTTACTTTCTATCTTACCGGTTACTTAACTTCCCACGACTCGGGATATATTTAGCAATAAGCCATCATGAACACTTACTTATAGTAGAGAACACCTTTACGGTCTCTTCACCTCAGCGTATTATAGCTTTATAAACCACTTTTGATGGCTGTACTTCGCTTTTTTGGGTGTTCTCCAATTCTAATCAATGTCTTTGTGTCTATGTGTATATTAAGTTTTCCCTATAGAAATGTTGGATAAACTGTATTCTCGCAAATGTTCAGAATACAAACCACCGATTTCAAAATCATTTTCAGCATTGATAAACCACCCCCATGGGGTTCATGAATCCACCAGAGAAACCTGCAATATCAATTTTATTTATGAAAAAATTTGATTTTTTAAAACATTTTTTAGTTTTTTGGGAGGGGCCACCTCACCAATGATTATAATCATGTGCTGATCAATGCACATTGTCACTGATATGTTTTCCAAATGAATGAAAAAAGAATTTGTTGAAATTGATGTCATACTGCCGAGATAGGAAGATATTTGTTCAAAAAATAAGTTCTGAAATGGAGATTTCCAACTGCCGCGTGTGTAAATGACGGTACATTTGACAAAGTTCCCGGCAATGACACACTAAGGGAATTTGCTGAAATTTGCCCTAGGGTATGGCCAACATTCACTGAAAAAACCAGGATGCGTCGACACCGGTAACATCTTCATCTGAGCACTTGCATCAACCGACCGTTACAAGCCCTAAAATGGGGTGTCTTGATATGAAATGGATTGAGTGAGTATGGCTCTCACTTAATTCTTCTAGTTTACATTTTTCAGTAATATAGTTATTAACCCTTATGATGTTTATGCTTAAAATTATTGCCTATTCTTAGATCAAACTGAAGGAGCCTTTAAATAATAAGTTTGGGAACGTTACTGTGGGAAGATCAACTCAACAAGATACTCACTTTAAAGCTTCAGTATCTGAGTGTTAGTTAGTCTCAGTATGTCGGAATCTATGCGTGTCCCTTATTCAGTCTCAGTGTGTCAGTATTTCTGTGTCAGTGAGTCTGTGTCTGTTACTCAGTCTCAGTGTGCCAGTATCTCTGTGTCAGTTACTCAGTCTCAGTGTGCCAGTATCTCTGTGTCAGTGAATCTGTGTCCGTCAGTCAGTGTCAGTGTGTCAGTATCTCATTGTGTTACTGTGTTAGTTACTCAGTTCCAGTGCGTTGCTATCTTTCTGTCTGAGAGTCCTAGTGTCAGCAGTTCTGCGTCTGTTACTTGGTTTCAATATGTTATTAAAATTAAATACATACCATTGCCGTCAGGAGAAGAATCCTCTTCAGTGCCAGTCTTCTTATCGCCTGTAACAGACACGCATAGTGAGAAATAAAGCATACATTGTATTTCACTGCAAAATTAAATCAGATTTAATCCCAGTAATACAATAAAAGATACATATTGAAATGAATAAACAGACTCACTCCCACTAATGCAACATAGCAACCCAACATCAAGTTGCAGAAAATTCAAAAATCAGAATCAACAAAATTATTTTCAATTACTGGCAGGATGCTTCACTCACACCCTAGCAAATGAAATTGCAATGAACAATTTTCATTGACTCAAACTTGTCAGTGATGAACAGATTATTGCATTCTACCATTTTGAGGAATACAGGCTTTGTAGCAATTCGATTAGTTTTTTTATTACTCAGAAAATTAAGCTAAGTGGTATGAATAGCAGGTAAGCTCATGTTGTCTTTTGGGAGCAGCAGGTAGTTTATATCCGAAAATGTAATAATAGTCAGTTTGCTGGGTTTCCAGCGCAGTAGAACCTGATGGCCAAAAACTGGTTGTGCCACTGGATCTGTGTCTGTTATTCAGTTATAGTATGTCAGTATCTTTCTGTTTCAATCTTAATTACTCTGTCTCACAGTGTCAGTATTCCTGCGCCAGGGTGTCATTGTTTATTGGACTCAGTGTTGCAACATCTGTGTAAGTGTTATACTCAGAGTGTGTCAGCAGTATTTGTTACTCTGTTTCAGTGAGTCTGTTTCTCAATCCCACCTGACATTATCACTGCGTGTCAATGCATCTTCTACATCTACTGTTGTAGTCCAGCTGTGTGTTCAACATCATCTCTGTGTGTCAGTGGGGTTGCGTCTGTCACTCAAAAGCGCGCAGCAGTTTAACACGTTGACTGTCCTTCTTAGATAATTAAATAATAGGCGGGACTTGAAAATTCGGGGAAAATTATCCATCCCCTTTATTGATGGCAATTAGTCCTGGCTAATTCTAGATGGTTTTCCTTTATAAGCTTTTCCAATTCGAGAATAATCAAAGTGGCAATTGAAGTTTTGCTTCTCTCCCCCATGCGATCTAACAACAAATAATGGGCTACATTCAGTAGAAAAATAATTTAATTATAATTAGGTCTATGCACTGGCACTCAGAATTAATTTTTTTTTTTTTCAGCTGAAGAACTTATTTGCGAATGAAGGTAATTTCGGCGACAAGTACCTACACCTGTTTTTGCACGGTCACGCAACTTAATTAAAAATAAATTATTTTGTCAGACTGGAAAATGTAAGCGGAGGAAACCATGTATACTTGTCACCAGAATTACCTTAATTCCGCTGAAGAGTTCTAAATTGCGCTCTTGCTGGAAAAAAAAAAAAAAACCGTTGCTGAGTGCCAGGAGAAAAAATTATTATTAAATTATTTTTCTGTACTGAATTAGCCCATTATTAAAGGGATTTAGATCATGGGGATTAATTTTCCTTGATTATTCGAAGTCCCGCCTTATAAAGGAAAAATTATCTAGAATTTAGCAGTCAATAAAGGGATGGATAATTTTGAATTTTCAAGTCCTGTATCAGGTTCGTTGGCAGTAAACGTGTTAATAAGACTGTGTCTGTGAATCTGAGTCTGACACTCTGGCTCAGTGTGTCAGTATCTCTAAAGTCAGTGGACCTTTCCCACTCATCCTCCAGCGACCTGCAACATACTGTCTCATCAGTAATGATCACTCAACCAATTAAAACCATTCCAGACACACAAAGGGCTATTACCACAACACTGAACGCATGTAAACACAGGTTATCGCAGCCAGTCAAGTTACCACACCGGCCAAAATCATATTGAGCTTTCGTGAAACACTGCGCTCCAGTTCAATCTGATAAAATTAATATGAAGTTTCCTTGCCTCAGTATCTTATTTTGTACGAGGAGCCCAAAGTGGATATTTCTGAAACAGTAAATTTAATTCCAATACAATACAATTTTGCTGAGAGTAGTTTTTGTGGAGTATCAATGAGCCTTTAATGAAAAGAAAGGGAGGTTCACATTAACACTGATCTTGGGAATCAGTAGTTCTGTAACTCAGTCTTGTTGTGCTTGTGTATCTGTGTCAGAGACTCACACAGGTCTCTTCTTTTCTTCCAAAAGACAGCTGCACTGATGCGATGATGATGCGTGATGATGCCAGTGATGATGCCGATGATGACACTGGTATGTACTTCAGTCAGGCTGTTCTCTATGAGAGGCAGAACGATGTCCTGTTCCAGACTGTTGTGCTGCAGCACACAGGAGTATCTGTCCTTCTTCCTGTCCTCAGGCTTCACTCTCAGGTGAGGAACTGAGAGAGAGAGGGGGGGGCACAGTGAGGGACATTAAACAGTGAGGTAAACAGAAGAGGAAAAGAGATAAACAGTGATACTGACAGGGGTTGAAGGGGCAGGATCAGAGTGAATGTGCTTTTAAGCAGAGCGACGTGCCTTTCCCTCCAGTCTCTCTTTTGTAGGTCAAACACTTCCTCAGCCACTCAATGCAGGAGTGCTTCCGGTTCTGCCCCTCGTGGCCACGCCCATCTGGATCACAGTATAATTTCATTGCAGTCTGAAATACCTGCTGCACCAGTGCAATGAATTTCTGAGTTTCTGAGTCCAAACGGGAGGAAAATTCGCCATTGTAGACAAACTCATCATACTCATAGGTGAGCCCGTTTTCATCATTCCACTGACAGCCGTACATGTACTGGAAACTTTGCGCACCTGCAGAGACAAAAACACAATGTCATTGCTTACATCCACAAGCAGGTGAACATTGCTCACCTCACGCACAGCATATGCTTCACTTGCCATCTGATTCCCTCCACTTCAGTAGCGCTCGAGCATCAATGAGTCCTTTGCGCAAGTTCTGACGGGCACGACGTTGCAATCTGATCGGCTGTTTAAGCTTGTCAGGGGAACATTTAACTGTCACCTGACTCCGCCCTAGCAGGCCATTGCTTGAATGAAATTCATAGTCTTATTTAAGCTTACCATCAAAGAAGCAGCTACTTTCCACACTCGCTTCACAAACTGACCCATCTGCTACTAAAGTTCATGGTTTTCTTCTTACCATGCACACTTTGACAAGATTTGGCTCTGGCCTGGTGATTTAATGCTTTCGCACTCTTTTTCAGGTGGCATGTTTTGACTGGCTAGGGTAGATGTTACCTGTCTGATTTTCCTTTGTTAAGAAGTTTTGCGTCTCCACACGCAGGATCAGCTTATTCTGGCCGGGAATAGTTTTTCTTTTTTTTTAAACTCTGTTCAGCTGACCTGTAGTCAATGAAGGGATTACTGGGATCTCATAATCATGGTCAGCTAGCTAATGCTTATAAAGCCCCGGGGTAGTGGGTTTTTCAGCATATGGATCGGGTTGCAGGCCCGTCAGTATTTGCAACATACTCAATTTATTCATCTCCATGCACAATTTAGTTCCACTCACACTGCCAACACTGGAAGTGCTTGGCTAAGGTGGCGGCCCTTTGCAAAGCTTATTTTTACTTCCAACGTTGCAAATGGTAATTCTTCCTCTTCTTTCATTTTATGGCGGGTTGACAATCTTTTGGTATATTACCAACTGCTGTAAATTTAGGATAATTTTAATTGTTATTTTTTCTCTCAAAAACCCCCTCCACCTAACCCGCATTCTTGCCCGGCAGACATAATTTCCTTTCTACAGTGGGGTGCAAAATTTAGGGCACCCCTGGTTTAAATGTCTGTTACAATTAATATTATTCTCCAAGTGATTGAAAAGCAAACCTGAACACTAAATGCTACAAAAGTTAAACATGACACCTCTCTGCAAATTCAAAAGCAAAGGTTTCTTTTTATTTGAATGTTCTGAGTTTTTAAATGATAAGAAAGGAAAAAAGGGCCTAATGCAAAAGTTTGGGAACCCTTTTGGATTATTCTTTGTTGCCTTTTAAGAAGATGATTACTAAGGCCCAGACCCAGGTGATTTACTCATTAGGGCTTCAATGAGTCAGGTGAATATAATTCCAGGGTTGAACTATATATTTTGAAGTAACTCCATGCGTTTTTAAAGTATCCGACTGTGGTGGCTGTTGTGTCTGGTGTTAAAAACCATGATTCCTCTAAACAGTTGTCCAAGGATGTCAAAATCAAGATAATTCACTTCCACCAACAAGGAGAGGGCTGCAAAAAACTCTTGCAACATTTCAAACTACCCATTTCTACTGTCAGAAACATTTTAAGAAAATGGAAAATAAACAGAACAATTGAAGTCAAAGGCAAGATCTGGAAGACCAAGAAAAATTTCAGATAGAATGGCCTGAGATCTGGTGAAGAAATTCTCAGAAGCAGACATCCTTGACAAATAAACAGCTCTGGTCAAGGAGTTCTAAGTGCACAGACAACGAGTGCAGGAAAGCACTACACGAGATCTCGCAGAACGAGGAGAGACAGGGAAAGCCAAGCAAGGGGCGGAGACTAGAACAGGGCTATTGCTGAGACTACCGAATTAGTAATAATTAGTAGAGGTGCAGCTTACAAATTAACTAAAGTGCCTATTAGTAAGTTAGTAATGTGTACATGATTAGTTGGGTTAGTAGATTATGATACAAAATAATATAAATGTTAGATTTTTAGTAATCTAGATAAGCAAGGCAAAGGAAGTAAACGAGAATTGAAGTAATAATATGAAACACCAGAAACCATTGAAATCACCCGGCAGGTAAGCACGCGAGACTGGGAAGACGGACTGAACCAACTAGATCACAAGACAGAGACAAGTGCAATGAAACTGAAAATGGCATGAACTGAAAATTGGAGAATACAATAACCAAAAAGAATAAAGAAAAGACATGACCATGAACATAAGCATGAACATAAACACAGAACCATGACAGAAACACACCAGCAAGTCCATCTCTGAATGGCTTAAAAAAACAAAATGAAGATTTTGGAGTAGCCTTGTCAAAGTCCGGGCTTAAATCCTATTGGAGATGCAGTGGCATGACCTAAACAGGCCATCTGCTCAAAACCCTCTAATGTGGCTGAATTAGTGGCCAATTCTGGGTAAAGAAGAGTAAATAAAATTCTTCCAAGAGTGATGTGAAAGACTCATTGCCAGTTATTGCAAACATTTGATTGCAGTTGTTGTTGCCGAGGGTGGCACAAACCAGTTATTAGGATTTAGGGGCGTATTTACTTTTCACACAGACAGGTAGGTTTGGATAGATTTTTTACCCTTAATAAATGAAGTCATTATTTAAAAAACTGCATTTTGTATTTACTCGGGTTGTCTTTGGACTATTAAAATTTGTTGATGACCAAAACACTTTGCTGCATAAATATGCAAAAATAGAAGAAATTAGGAAGGTGTGGGCAACATTTTTTTCACAGCACTGTCTTCCTCATTTGTTCCAGATAATTAACTACTCATTAGCTTATCTCTATAAAATCTCAACAGAGTTAGTCAAAAACAGCCCATCAACCAATGGTTTACGCTATATTTCTCATTTGTTCCTCAGTTATCTGGATCATAAGCAACTTAAAAACAATTAGATTAGGGTTACCCATCAACTGCTATCTGTAACCTGATGTTAGACTGCAGTTAACATAAGTACCTCTCAAAAGCAATAAAGTTTTTAAAATAAAACGAAACAAAATTAAGATCCATCTGTCAATGGAATTAATGTTCCATGTGGGCACAGGTTCCATCATGGTCACTTGTGACTTTCTGTTTCCTAGAAAGTAAAATTTCATGAACCATACCTAAGCGCAAATTTTGTATCAAAACAAATCCTAAAATAATTGAAGAAACGTTAGTTTGAAATACTTTTATGGTTTAATTTTGTTGCAACCTTGCCTTTATTAATTTCCTATGGCCACAGAGGATACCTTGATTTATGGAACACAGTTATTATTCTGCTCCTAATTTCTTTTGGTTGTTAGGGAGTATACAATGGGGTTCGAGTTGAAGGAATGCTAGAGGCTACTGCTAAGTTCACTATTTTAACATTTGATGGGTGTGGAATAAGAAAAGCCTAATTATATACAGAAGCTATGGTTGGCCCAGAGAAAATTGCTACAAGAATGAAATGTCTACTGCAAGTTGCAAGTGCTTTATACCTGCTCAACATTCTTCATTTTAACACAGCTGTCAAAATACAGCCGTAAGACACAATGATTAAACTATATTCAAAACAAAAACAGTATAATTTCACGGTAGAATAGTAACTAATTGCAATGTATTATCATTGCATGACAGAAAGAACACGTCACAGACTACAGACATAGTTGTTCACAGTAAGAGAATTGCAAAAAGACAGTTCATTCAAGATAATGACCAAGAAATTCATGGCACAACCCCAAAATAACCAACCAACCACTAAGATACACATCATTCTCATGGGGGAGTATTGATGGAAGTATGCCTCAGTGGGAAACATACAAAAAATGAATCGGTCATAGGCAAGAACACCGAGGGAATATGACTCCAATATTATAGCAAGATAATAAAAAAGAAATTCTGCGCCTAAACATGCTTGTAAGTCATGAAGGTATCTTGTGTGACAACCGTGATGGCTGAACTTGAATGAAGGGATGACACGCCATGAAGTCCATAACAGCTAAATTGGCTACTGCAATGTACTCTTGGAGTGTGTAGACGATGCTCTATCCATATGATGGAAATGATAAGGAAGTTGAACAAAAACTGCTATAATATAGCAAACAAATCCCAGAAAAATTAAAAATAAATAGGCAACCTCTAACTTAGTGAATCCAATAACGGTGTCCTCCCGGGTCTAATTATGAATTGTTTGTGCTCGAAATGGCGGGATTTCCATTGCTTGCTAGGGGGGTTCAGAACTCCTGGTTACCGCGCGGCCTCTGAGCCCTAAAAGAGAAAAAAAGGATTGCAGTCAATTCACTTACTTGAACCATACAAACCACGTATTATACATTCAGTAGGCTATTTCTAAAGGTCAGGCACACGTTGCAAATTATTTGTGTAGGCCTACTTATTGAATGCATACACTACTATTTTTTATCTCAATTAGAATTTCATTTTTCCAAGTTTTTGGTAATGCATGAAAAGACATTCAGGAAATTAGAAGGATACGATTTTCTTTGGGAAGATTTGAAAATGAACTGTTTGTCACCTCCAGAGATCTTGACTTAACTGCAAGTACGCCAATGAAGTTCAGGCTATGCGTAAATGATTCGCTATGGTGAGACGTAGTTGATAGACATGCTGTCAGCTTTAAGGGCCGGTGAGAGGTACATGTTGAAGGTGTTGCATAGGCAGAGGGCAGTGTTGACTTTCACTGACTTTCATGGGACTCTTTTTCTGGCTTCCATCAATAAACAAAAATCGAAAAATGAAATTAATCTGCCATTTTCAAAGGTCATTTAATCAGTCAATGCACAACAGTAATGTTGCAGTCAGTGGTTCCTTTTTACGGCTGAGGACGCCCTCTTTTCCCTTTGGGAAATTGATAGAAATGGTGAAACAATATGAATGTGGTATAGTAACCCGCTGAAGTTGGGTTACCTTTTTTTTTGGATATGCACTGTGTATGTCTAATTGGGCTATTGACATGAAATTTTTACCCCGATGTTGTAGAAGAGTTGAAGAGGATAAACATTGTTTAAATTGTTTAATAAGATCATTTGAAAAATTTGAATTCCCCATCAATTTTATCTTATTTCATTTAAACAATTTAAATGATCATGAAAACACGATTGCTTCCAACCCCGAGTAAATAAAAGCATGAGAAGTCATTTCTCTCCTACTTAAAAAAAATATAGCGGCGGCGCGAGGAAGTGAGCATAATACTATATGTGGCATAAAATAAAATACCCTCTATAATGTTTAGTTACCTTTGTAGTCTGACGAACTACTATTAACGTATTATCGTAATTATAGCATTTCAGCGCCCGCTTTTTTCACAGTCAAGTGCGAGGTTTTTCTGCCAGAGAGACGATGACTGCAAGCGTGACAGCGGAAGGCAACTGAAGGGGGGCGCTATAGATGACAGACAGGAAGCTCAACAAATCATTTTATTTGGACCAAGAAAAAGATTGGTCAGACTTTTATCAGAAATATATGAGAATTGAATATTGAAGAGTTTCAACACCTGGTGGATTTTTACATTTTAGTGTGCCATACGCTTATTAGGAGCATTTTAAGATACAAAAGAAAAGTGTAAAAATGCCAGAAAGGTAAGAATTGCTTCAAGGTCCCATGACACACAAAATTTCAAAGAATTGCTTTTTAACCTTTCTACAGTATTTTTACCATTTAATTTGAATCTGACACTAGTTTTACATACTTCATCATGAAGTTTAAAATGCAAATTAAAACCTTATGCGGGTCACATCCTTTGAAAATTTCAAAAGGATAATGTATTACATTTAACATCATCTCCAAAAGGACAATGCTCTGACCGGGGTCGGGATAGGGTTTGATGCAGTAAACCCTTTCACATTCTTTCTCGAGCTTCTAACAAACGCTCAGATTTTTCTTCTGAATTTGGGCACAAATCATGAGCAACACTTCCAACCACAGTGAGAAAATGCTTTGTTTTCAGAGTCAGCTGAAATATCAGATTTGTCAGAAGATTGTGAAATTCAGCTGGAATTCAGGCAGCTGGAATAGGTTGGTCAGATTGCTTTTGAGCCGGAGGTGGGAAACAGGTTTTAAAAAGTTAATGCTATGTCAATATGATGCAAAATAAATAAGTACAGAATCATTTTGGTGATATCCAGAAGGCAAAAGCGGACATATATAGCAATGGTGCCTGGTGAAATTAAAAAATTTTTGAAGCACAGACCATTCCTTGAAAATAATGATTGGTCTTGACCTATTTTCAACTGTTTCATTAAATTGACTTTACATGAACTCTGAAAACAGCCGGGCCATCAGGTGTTAGAGTTCTGCTCGTTAAGATAAAACAGCACTCATAAGCCTTAATCTGTTTGCAGTTATTTTTGTTTGATCAACACGTTTTTTCCCTGATTAACATAAGCCATTTGCAGTTTAAATGAGTTAAGTGCACAGCCTTCCTAATGCAATGTTGTAACAATTAAAGAGAAATGTTTTATTCACTTTTCAAAAACGAAAACAACAATTTTAACTCAGTGTTTGCTTTAGCACATCCTCTCTATAAAATCTTTTTGCTTATGATCATTTAATTTCAGTACAGAAAGTGAAAATTATCCGCGAATGAGTAATGTTGATTGAAACGGGAAATTTTATGTCCGGATGCGTTTTCTTTTGTTAAATTACTTAAAAAACTTGTTGAATCTGATAATGTTGAGACCCTTTAAATTAACCGTCTCACTTCACTCCTCATTCAGGCTAAAGAATGGAGGCAGCCCAGACAACCGCAACAAAATGGACGGCAGCAGTTACAGAACTAAGCAATTCTGCATTTCCTCTCCTGAACTTACAGTATCATATGGTAAAAAAAAAAGAAAATTTAACTAGTGGGAAGTATCCAGTATCAATACATTTTCATTGTATTCCTCTGTTGTGTCGAACAAAGAATTTCTTTTCAAGGGCCTTTCCAAAAAAAAAACTTGATTTTCTTCAATGCAATTGCCAAAGAGCTCTCTCTTCATCCACATGCAACAGGTTCACGTACACAAGAACAGCCAAGCGAATACTTTCATTTACTGTTTATTTAGTCATTGACTATACAGAATTTGGTACATGGACAAGGTCATTCGTCCTCGTATCAAATTCTTCACATTCTTTTTCAGAAAACAACGGTAAAAATGACATTCCATGAGGTTTACTTGTAAAATAAATAAGACATAAATAAATAAATAGGTAAAATAAACTAGGCTCGATGCAAGTGTGGTATTGGATGTGGAGTGTGTGTAGACACGCAGTTCTGATAAGGCACGTGGCGTGTCGTCAGTATTTGGAGATGGAGATGAAACATGGAGTCCCTTTACTTTGGCTTGGCTTATTCTCCGTCTCTTAATCAACTTCCACCTCTCTTGAACTTGGTTGGCCAGATCAGAGCCCTTGCTGTACACCGCCATCAGTTCCCTGCGGGCCTTCTGTTGAGTTATGAGGACTCCTCCGCCTGATAAAACCACAGAGACAGATGGCCATCAGTTTGCTCACGGGAAAGAAGGGAATTCAGACGGTACTATGAAATAGTCATGCCAGAAGTGACATTTATTTGCACAAAATAGATTAGCGCAGCCATACCTTCTTCCTTGCCTATTAAATAAAATTGTTGCTACTAATTGCGTACAGGTACAAATATCAGCAGGAGTCAGTGCATATTTAGAAATTAGAGAATATTACAAAACAAAGTTAGTAGAGCACTCACGCACAATATTTAGTATAAGTATGAATATTTGTTTTACAGCCTGTTCATTGACTCTTGACACCTTATTAAAAAATTGTTACCTCATAAATACATACTGTATGTAAGTAGCTTGCATTTGCCTCGTAAATAATGCTCTGAACAGGCAGTAAAATGAAGGGTAAAAAAACATTATTTGTGCCCCCATTGAAGATACTGGCCTCCCCTATAGCTCCCTGTAAACTTATTTTGTTGCTATCTATCTCAGAGGAAATAATCATTTTAATCATGATTGACAGCCAAAGGCTTTGCCCTCGGTGCTGAGAATTATTTCCTTGTTCCTGATATCCCATTCTACACCATAGTCTCAATGAATGGTTCAGATGCTCATACAAAATGTACCAGTAGACTAATAGTCCCTGAGTAAACACAAAGCACATTTTTATAAAAATTTCATGAAATTAGTAAAAATAGATATTAAACACCTCTCTTAAGCATGACATTAAATGTGCATTATTGCTGAGTTAATTGCAAGGTAGAGGACATGATCTGGTGCTTATAGACCCCATGCATATCTTCACCATGTTGCCCCTCTATAATATGAAGTATTTAGGCTGCTCTCCGGCTTCACTATTGCAGCAAAAACATGCGTCTGCCTGCTGCTGTGCTGCATCACACCCTGCTGCTGCCAGTTAACATTCCACTCTCCACTACAGCATCTACCTGTGAGCTCAGAATGTTTCACAGGTATCCATCCTCTCTGCTCTCTTGTCCTCTAGCTCCAACTGGCTATAGAACATGTCAGAGCTTAAAATATCTTTTCACGTATTTGTCATCCTGCAGTGAACTGTTTTTGAGTGTTTACATGTGGGTTATTTTAACAATTTCTTCGTTTGTTCAGAATGATAGTCCAGGAGTGAAAAATAGGCGAATTGAACTGAGCCCCCAGGATGCTCACCTTGATATCCCATAATGCTTTGAGGTGTTTTCTTAGTACCTGGTTCATGGAGGCATGTCTTTTTGCAGTGCCTGCACTTTCGACCTTCCGCGGCATGAATAGTCTTCTAATCTCTTCTTCTTCTTTGATTGCCATTCAACCAGGCTGGACAGGATCTTTTTGCTGATCTCCAATTTTCACCAGTGAACTTGGTATTTTTCAATTCCCTACATTCCCCCATAAAAAAAAATCCAGATAATCAGTCAGTTTAGAAAGGTTTGTCTGGCTGAATCACAGATTAAGCACCTTTTTTCTTTCTGAAGATGAAGTACAGGGGCTTACTGAAGCTTTTGATGCAACATCTCATTACAAATATCACGAGTGCCACTATGTGAATGATAAATAAATTGATTTGCATCACAATAAATCCTTAAACTTGGGATATTGAGGCACTGAGGTTAAGAGACACTCCAAGTTTGAAACTGATCATTGAAATAGGAAAAAATGTATCATAATATAAAAATGTTGTTTCTCAGAGCAACCCAGAATCCTGTCATGAAGCTGTATCTTCTTCTCTGCTAAAATAGGTGTTGAGAGATCTATTGTTTACAGTCCAGCTGGTGAAAGCAGTCACCTGTAGTTTGTCCAAAATATCCCGTTCCTTCAGAAAAAGTGACTGACCATGAAATTTGCCTTTGCTGTTTTTCTAGAAAAGAAAAGAAAAAAAGCACAGTCTTAATTGTTCATGTTTGTGACTGGAATAGACATACAGGTAATGCTAAACTGTGTGGGTGAATCTAACAGATGTTTTGTTAAAGTGGATTGTGGTCGTGTGTGACTGCTTGGTGCTCATTAATGACATGTCATGATAACCACGTGATCCCCTTGGCAGCACTGTACCAATATCAGTCAAAAGCACCAGTTTTCAACTGACATCCCCATAAACAAAAGGACATTTTGGGAGCCAATAACTGGGGAATGATTTGGGTTTTGTTATATTTCACAACTAAACTCATCTTTTATCTTTGATGCGACATGTAAAACAAGCCCCTTCATATTTGCCAATCTTTGCCCTTGCTTTCTGATTTCTGCCTTCAAATATAACAGAGAGAGGATTAGTATCTTGGAGCAGAGGAACTGTTCTTATGTCATTTGGAAAATTGTTCATCGTGTGTATGTTTCTGTGTGAGCAAGTTTACGCTCGTCCTTAATGCCAATATTGACACAGTCCTCTCACGCGGTACACTTCGGTAAAGACTATGCTCTCTATTTAAAGGTTTATTGCTTTCAAAATGCCATTCAGTTCATCCATTAAAGTTCTATGCATGAGTGTGCTCTGAAACATGTGAATGTTTGGTAGCTTGAACTCATGGTGAAAACATTCAGCATAGAGAGCCTATGGTAAACCAAGCATTACATTTAGGGTCTATAGGTGTGTATTTGAACCTGACGTCTTTAGTTACACTGACTTCCACAGAGAGAGGGAGTTTGGTTGTCCTACACTATATGGCAACCATGGCAAGAAGACCCACATTGCCCATCTTCTTTTGAAATAAATAAATAAAGACATACATACATAAATAAATACATAAATAAATGTTATTAAGAGATCACATTTATACATATTTTTCTCTCCGTACCAAGCACACCTCATTCTTTAGCAGCTAGAACAGGGCTGCCCAACTCTGTTTCCTGGAGATCCTACCATCCTGTAGGTTTTCATTTTATTTCATAAAGCTCACCTCATTCAACAGCTGAAACAGGCTGCCCAACCCTGTTCCTGGAGGTATTCATCCTGTAGTTTTCATTTCAACTAAAATGTAACTTCCATTAAGTTCAAATAATAGCTCAAAGGCTCTCAGCTCTTGACTGAGGGCTTCAAGATTGAGGCTGGTTTGGAAATCTGCTGGTAGATCTCCAAGCCTATCGATCGAACATCCAGTTATCACATATATATGTACCCTATTCAGCACTCAAAATTTACGTGATGCAGACAATTATCTTGAATACGATGTGTCTCTGCTTCCTGCTTATTACACCAAGTCAGTCAAAGATATGATTTATACCCACATAGTCAGTTGTAGTAGTCTTTCAGTTTCTTGATGTCCTCTTGCATGTTTTCTGATGCTGGGGTGTGATTTTTGTAGTCAGACCCATTCAGCATATCCCACAGAGGAGAGCCGGGCGTGTAGCAAACTCATTGTATCAAGTGTCAGCTTCTAAATCTTTGAGTCCTAAACTCCAGGTATGTAGGAACTCGTTTCACCCTTTTGGCCGCAGTCTATAAGTACTGATATGAGGTTAAAAGCTTCTGAGAGCTGGCTGAAGTTTAAACTATTCTTTCTAAAAAAAGGAGTCTTTGAGGCCTTTAAATATGTGATGAGAATTAGCTAAGTTAGCGATGCAGAGCCTCATTGATAGAAATGAGACTCAGACATAAATGACTTTGTTCTCAACTGAGCTCACCTGGCTGAGGTGTCAGTGCTAATTGGTGGGTTTCTCCTAAGCGAGTGTTTCTTTAAATACTTCTGCATTTTTTCAATGCCGATTCTCTATCAGGACGCCCTCTTGAGGTTCTCAGGAAGGTTAGTGTGGCATATTTGCAGTCAGGGAATTTCGTTGGGCAGTTTCCTGCAGGTGGAGGGAGGGGCGAGAGTGCGCTTGGACCAACTGGCAGCCCGCCTCAATGGCGGACGATCTGAAGCGAGAAAACGTACAGGAAGTACGGTTTCTTCACCTATAGAATCTTTCAAGTAAAACAAAATGGCCTCTCGGCTCATGAAACTCACACGCGATACCGCAGCTGAAGGGTGTGATGAAAATAGACAGTATCATGGAACCATACTGTACGGTGATTCACGGATGGAATTTACAGACAAAGCTGTCTTTATTTAATCCAGAGCCCCACCTGCTCTGATTTTCATCCAATGTTACCAACATTGAAAAAACGAAAAGTTAACGGCACTCAAAAAAGTAAGGCTGCAAAGCATTTTTGAGTTGGGTCAACTTCAAGTTCAAGTTCTTTCAATGGAACCCTAGGGCTTGAGGTTGGAGCAGAATAGAAAAATGCTGCGGCCCGTGTAACGTTTTTTAGGTTTATTTGACCTTTTTTTGCTGTGAATCTCAACATGACACCATCACTAAAATAAGCTTTTGTAACAATTGTAATTCTGTTTTTTTAGAGAACTGGTGAAATATCTTTTATTACCCTAATCTACATATGCTGTATTCATTTTAGCTGATAAACAATGAGGCAAATTATGAGAAAATGTTTGACAATCAATGGGACGACAGTGAAGGCACAGTGTTTGAAATCAGTAAGTTAACACATTTGTGAAGCTGCACGTTATCAATGTTGTGCAATCGTGGGAACCAAGCGTTCAGGGCGTTGAGCAGATGTGAGTGTCGGTGGTTTTGTGACTGAGTTCCAGTGAAATACTTACGGCGTTCAGCTTTTGATTTTTTCTGGGGAAGCATCGTGTCAGCGGATTATCTAGTGACTGAAACTCCCTTGTCATGGAACTGGGGTGAGAGTTTTTTTTTTGGTTTGAGAAACTGCATAACTCCGAGAATTAGGTTGGGCTTTCTTTCACCCGAACACATCAGTTTCAGCCACTGTCCGTGGCTTAGTCATTCATTTTATGACATCAGCAAACAATATGTTAGTGGCATCTTCCGAAATATCAGCCCACGCTTATTATATAATTCCTGCACTGCATAGTTACATTGAGATTTATTTATTTTATAAAGGAGCTCTTTAGAAGGAAAATCACTCCCATCACTAAAATGAAATAAAATATTTAGTTTGTCATCTCATTTGTAAAAATAAAAGCTGAAATAATTAATTCCTTACCAGATAATAACAACAGTAAAACTCCTCGAGACCTCAGACAGTTCACCAGCTGGATGGGGTGGACAGAGTCAGAAAATGGTAGATTAGAGGACCTGGGTCACGATACCACATCGACCGGGAAAGAATGGAGCCTGAAGACGTGGTTCAAGATGAGTTTGGTTGTTTCTTTCGCCGAGGGCAGCTTGGGAAGGGGAACAAAGGGAACCATCTTCCTGAACCTGTCTAACACTGTCAGGATTACCATGTTGCCATCTGACGAGGGGAGACCAGGGACAAAGTCCAGGGAGATGGAGACCATGCTCGACGGGGTGCAGGCAGAGGACGCAGGAGTCTAGCGGGGGCCTGGTGCGAGTGCTTGCGCTGGTTACACACTGGGCAGGCGTCAACTAACTCCCAGGTGTCTTCCTCCAGCGTGGTCCACCAGAACCTCTATTGTAGGATGCTCTCAGTACGTTGGATCTAAGGATCACAGGTGAATATGGAAGCGTGGGCCCAATGCCAGAGGAACAAACAGGCGACTGGAAGGGTATTTACTGGGACCAGGTTCATTCTCCAGGGCAGTTCTGACCCTCTCCTCTATCTCCCAGGTAACAGCGGCAACCAGATACAGGGCTGAAAGAATAGTGTCCAGACTGATAGACGGATCCTTACCTTCGGAACTGTTGAAACGGGGCATCAGGCTTGGCGTTGTGAGTCTCAGGCTGGTAGGAGAGGAGTAAAATGGAACGGGTAAAAAACGAGGGACCACCGGGCTTGCGATAGTTTGATCTTTTAGCGTCACCGAGGGTAATTTCCTCCAGTTGGCTGAATCCATCAAGCCAGGAATAGCTCGCGTGGTCCCCTTGTCCCCAATGGTGCCATTCCTTCCAAAACTATTTTGACCGCCAGCAACTCATCATTCACAATGTTGTAATTTCTCTTCGCCGGTGACAATCGACGGGAAAATTTTAGCACAAGGGTGAAGTTTCTACCCCAGGAAGGAGATGGAGGTGGTGTGAAAGTCTTACTTCTCAGCTTTTACAAAGAGGGAGTTTTTGAGGAGGCACTGCAGGATGGATTGGACATGATGAATATGTTCCTCTTTGGACTTGGAAAACACCAGAATACCATCAAGGTAGACGAACCCAAACCGGTCTAGTATGTCATTGACTAACATCTGGAAAACAGCAGGGGCGTTGGCCAAAGGGCATGACCAGGCACTTATCGCCCAGTGGGGGTGTTAAATGCCATCTTCCATTAGTCACCCTCATGGATCCAGACCAGATGATATGCGTTGCGCAGGTCGAGCTTGGTGAAAATGGTAACCCCCTGAAGCAACTTGAAGGTGAAGGAGATTAGAGGTAGGGGGTGCTGGTTCTGAGTTCAGATGTTGTTGAGGCCCCTGTAGTATATATTGAGGTCTGGTGAAACGAGTTGTGCAATCATGCTGTGCTTTTATTTGTTCGCTAGGTAACATCTCTCTGTTTGTATGTGCATGTGTGTGAGCATGTGTGCTTGTTTGTGTATGTTTTTATGTGTGTTTACGTGTGTATGTGTGTATTTATGTGCAGGTGTTGTGTGTGTATGCTGTGTGTGTGTGTAGGGTGTTTGTGTTTGTGTGTGTATGTGTGTGTGTAGGCATGTGTGTTTTGTTCTGCGTGCATGTGTATGTGTGTGTTGTTGGGTGTGTGTATGCGTGTTTTTTGGTGCATGTGTGTATATGTGTGTGTGTGTGCATGTTTGCGTTTGCATGAGCAGTTGGGCATTTTTGTGTTTGTTTATGTGTGTATAGAAATGTATACAACAGCCATGTATTCCCAAGAGTTTGTCATGACGCTTGAGGTTCTCTGGTTAAATAGGTTTTTCTTTTTTTCTCCTCTCTCTTGCTGTCTTTCTAGATTATAGAAGTCTTATCTTGCTTCCTGTTACTATGTCTTTACTAATAGTGGCTATGAAAAATACTGTTGAATTGGAACACTTTCTCTCTCTCTCTAGCTCTCTTTCTCTCTCTCTTTCAATCTATCTATCTTTATCTGGAGCTATTACAGTGAGAATTCAATTTGGAAAATGCAGCCATTTTAGTGAGAATTCACTTTGGAAAAAGCTGCAAGTTCCTAGGAAATTCAATTAGGGAAATGTAGCCATTTCACTGAGAATTCAATTAGGGAAATGCAGCTACTTCAGTGAAAATTCACATTGATTAATCCAACCATTTCAGAAAGAACTGTCAGTGCCTGAATCTGTATTGTTGCATTAATGCCCGGTTTATTTGTATTTATTATTTTTCAAGTTTTAGCGATTATTTTAGCAGTTCTCTCTATTGGTCTGCTCTTCTCAGTCATCTGTTATTTGCCACGTGTTTTCTGTTTTCACCCTCACTCTGGCACTGCCCCTCGTTCATTGTTAATTTTTTGATTGTTCCCTCATTTGTAGCCACACCTCCCTGCATGTTCCTCAGCTCCACACACCTGCACCCAATGTAATCAGTCTTAGCTTCCCTTTATATTCCCCTTTTTCAGTGTCGCTCTTCGTAAGTTTGTCAGCCAGTTTCACCGTGTTTGATCTATTAGCACTTCTTGATTACTTGTACTCCTGGGGCCTGTACCATAAAGCTGGATTAACATACCCGGGGTTTCTCCTAGTTATCTGGCTTCACTTAACCAGACATCCGCAATCTGAATTGAACCCAGGGTTTTCCAGTCTAGATCTGTGCGTGCTCATATAGGCCCTCATTTATCAAACGTGCGTACACCAAAAAAATGTCCCGCAAGGATCGGCATTTATCAATCTGAACGTGAGCGAACGGTCCGCAAAAATCTCACGCCAGAACCCATTAGAATATGCGCCAGATTCAAACCAGCGAACAACATGCAGGAACGAGTGCAGCTGTCAAAATGAGTAATATGCAGTCATGCTGTTGTTACTCTTATTAGTAAAATGAATAAATAGGCTAAATAGATAAATAGGCTAAATTAATAAATGAATGAATAAATAAATAAATAAGACTTACCTGTGTTGAGAAATTAATTAAACTTATATTTTGAGACAACCTGCTTGTCATTAAGCGCAATGCGTGGCTTAGCAGATATGCAGTGTGTATGTCAGATGCTCATCCAGTCAGATATATACTGAACAACAAAAGAAACGCAAGTTAATTAAAGGCAGACTGGAAAATACGTTTGCGCGTAATTATTTTAGAAAATCAAATTTATTACTTGCGTGCACATTTACACTCGTTTCATCAATTTTTTATTTTCATTTTTTTATTTGTTGGTCACTTTGACTGAGTAACCATTAGAGTCCATTAACTATCTAGCTAACTTGCGTTTCTTTTGTTGCTCAGTATATTTAGGCCTACAGACACTTTGACTGTGATCACATTTTGACAATGGCAGATCTTCTAGCGTTTGTTATAGGAATAAGCTTTTGTTCGACGTGAGAGGAACTGTCGGCACAGAGATCTCCTACGGAAAGTAACGGTGGCTGCTCGTTTTTAACAATATTTTAATAAAATCGGGGAGTAATACTAATAAAAATTACAAGAAAGAGTGATCTCTGAAGACTGTATTTTAACAATTATCCTCATGCAGCTCCGATCGAGGCGGTGGGGACTCATCCGCTCCTCGAACGGTGACAGCTGGAGGTTGGAGTCTGGTTGGCCTCCACCGGTCCGTGCGCTGCTGAGCCTGAGCGCCGCAACCGTTTTTTGGTGGCGATCTTAAAATCGGACCTTTTTTTTTACCTACATGTAAAGCATTTGGATTGTCAATTATGTAGGCTATATAACATGAAATATCATGCATCTATAAATTGAATTTATTAAGGCTGATGTTCTTCGCACTTACACGTGTGGCCAATGCTGATTTTTTTTTTCTTTTTTTACTTTCATAAGTCACGCCAGTTGACTCAACCATTCAGTGCCGCTTATACAAAGTACCGCTTAAAATAAGTTTGGCCAAGAAAAATTTTTTAGCTTTGGACACACTTAAAATAAGTGTGGGCAATGGAGAAATGTGCATCTTGGCACACTTATAAGTGCGTCTAATGCGAATTTCGATTAATTTTTGTGCTTGGACACACTTAAATTAACGCGAATGGTCGCTTCGATTTATTAATGAACTAAATCAAACGTCTGCAGCGCTCCGGTTTTCCACCCCAACGGGGTTTACCACAGCAGCAATAGTTTTCCAAACTGCAGCTTTCTGGGCTCCCTTTATGCCACTCTTAATGCTTCCAAATAAAATTATTTTGTTTTTCTTCACCTCGGACGTGATAATTTATATTTCGTCCTCAGTGAAGTTCTTTCTTCTTTTCTGTCTTTCGAGAGTCCATGTCGTGAAGTGGGCAGGACCATGCCTCCAGGAGCATGAATTTATAGGGGCGTGTCATGTAAATCACGATGGTTTCAGCCGCCAGATTTATCAACGCCACGCCAGTTCTACACCAAAATCAGCGACGTACACACTTTTAGTAAATCATACGTGACACATGGCGAACGCTGATATTTACACCAGAATCTACACCAGATCCTATGCAAGTTTGATAAATGAGGGCCATTAAGAGGGTGGTGTTTGCTGCATACGACCAATCGCAGACATGGAAAAATCCACCCGAGCCGCGTACTTAACGACGGAGGAGCAGACAATAATCTTAAATAAATAGGAGGAATATAAATCCATCATCCAGGCAAAAAGCAACACAGTTGCAGCTGCCTTAAGCCGAAAGGAATGCTGGCAAAAAATCACCGACTATGTCAATGCGTAAATTAGTGGGATTATAATATTACTTCCCCACCATAACGGCACGAGTAGATCTGACTATAGTAATATTTGTGTTCCATAAATTTATGTTTATGAAATTTGTTGTTATGGCATGTAATTTTAGCCTTATTATTTCAGATGCAACCCCAGCGCTCTTCGCACAAGTTGTGCACCTAGATCCACTGGGTTCCCATCATGGGCAGGCCATTTTCCAAGAGAATTGATTGATCATTAGGTGGGGCTTTTACACCTGCTGAGCTCTTATCCTGAACTTAACCTGCTCTGGAGTAGGTTAGGTGTTCTGCATATGTTACCATGGCAACGTACCCCGATAAAAAAGTAAACCACCTTCGTGGTACAGAAAACCCAGGGTTAACCCTGAAGTTACCTCGCTAAGCCGAAATCCAGCTTTATGGTACAGGCCCCTGGTTTTGGTTGGGTTTGTTTTGGCTTTACGATTCGGTCCAGTCCCTAGTGTTTGTTTGGTTACCCATGTATTACTTCTGTTTTTTTCTCCCTCACGACTCCTCTTTGCGATTTGGCTTTTGCGTACCTACTTTCTGGTTTTGATCTTTAGGCTGAAAATTGTCATGATTTTGGATTGGCCCCTTTGTGCCACATTCAATTGGTCATGAATAAATGCAAATAAAACCTTTGAACTCAGTTATTGTCTGCACTTGAGGTCTGCATCTGCCTTGTATCAAGAATTCACTTTGGGAAAAGCAACCATTTTAGAGAGAATTCACTTTGGGAAAAGCAGCTATTTCAGTGGTAATTCACTTTAAGAACTGTAGTCATTTCAGGGAGAACTAAATTGGGGAAATTCTGTCATTCCAGTCAGAATTTACTCAGGGAAATGAATGTTTTAGTGAGAATTTAATTAGGAAAATGCAGTTGTTTCAGTGAAGTTAAACTTGGAGAATGTCAGAATGTATTCGGGATAATGTGGACATTTCAGTGAGAATTTACTTCAGGAAATGAAGACAGTTCAGCGAGAATTTGTTTTGGGAAATGCATCCATTTCAGTTAATTCAGTTAATGAAACATAATTGCTTCAGGGATGAATTTACTGAGTTAAGTGCTGCCATTTCATGGAGGATTTACTGAGGGACATGCAAACATATCAGTGAGGATTTACTTTTGAAGAAGAAGCAATTTCACTGAGAATTCAATCTGGAAAATTCGGCCATGATAGCGAGAGTTCATTTAGGTGTTTTTTGTTCTTTTTAGTCACCAAACTCCTAGAGGATTCTGATTTCAGGGCTAATTATTATTATTTTTATTTTTTATTTTTCGGTTTTTGTTCAATTCTGGTTTCAACGTCTTGCCAAGAGTGAGTTTCAAACAAGCATTTGTTTCAAGGTGCATTTTTATGATGTTTGGCCCCTGTATTTTGATTGCTTCCAATGGCAACAAAGAACCGAAACGCTGTCATATGCAGAATGCATTTTTTGCGGTGGAGCGCGGGTGAAAATCCGTACATTGCAGTCATTTCATCTGGCCCTGAGGACTGCCACAAGATGATGTTGGTAGCTTCAGTGCGCCTGCACAGAATGATAATCTGTTTGCTTCCCTCTGTAGCTCAATGCTCTGGCCATGAGCATGGCTGCATGGTTTTCTGCGAGGCACCACTGACTGTGTTTGCAGTGGAAAGCTGGTCTCATGACTCATGCTGTCGCTCTCAGAATTTTTAATCTGTTCCTTGAACGCCAAACTGCTCCCTGACATCAGCCACAAGCCACCGCAGTCGTGTCGAGCCGTTAATTCTTCATTCTAACCTGGTAGCCAGTTGATGCGTTTTTTTCATTTTCTTTAACAAAACTTTTACATCTGTCTCCTTGTTACCCACCATACTCTTCTCAGCACGTGTAAGAAATGGAATCATAGCATTTCCAAAGGGCCCAACTGCAATGAATTAAAGGTCTGTTTATCTTATGACAAGAAGGGGAACTTTCTTAAGGGGAACTTTCTTGTAAGTCAGCCAACAGTATCTCAATGACACTCTCTAGTGAAGAAATAAACTAAAAAATATTTGGATCATAACATATGGGCAAAAAATAAATTCATTTTCCCTTTCTTGAAAAAGAGTTGTTCCTTGGAGTTGGGCCCTTTGGAAACTCAAGGATTCAACTGAATCGCGTACCATTTGCTTCGATGTTCATGCCTGTGTTCAATTTAGATTTTCGAGAACTGCAGGCGGAAACCATAGTACCTGGAGTAAATCAATGCACACAGGAGGAAGGCATGACACTTCGACTCAGAAAGGCCCCAGCGTGGATTGAAACCCACGACCTTTTCATGTGGGCCATCAGCACCACCAACTGCACCACGATGCCAACCCTAGTTTAAACACAGAGAAATTTTCGTTATGACTACAATTTTCCGGCAAGCTTAAATAGAGCAGTGGGCTGGGTCACTATACAGCCCCTAGTAGTGGAATATGAATTTTGACTATAATTTTCCAGCATGGTTAAGACGGTGCGTTGGAATGACTCAGTCTGTTTTTTCGAGTTCAGCATGGTCCAGCCCTATATCTGCAGGTGTCCACTGCTTAGTGAAATAATGAAGTTACACTATTGGTCAACTGGCTGAGTGCACTCTTCCTATTGGCCCTTGTTCTTTCAAAGTAATTTGGCGCGAACAGTTTCTACAGCGTTATAAAGAAGCGTTGACAGTGGATCCACTTTAGAGTCTTTCACAATTATTCACACTTTTTTCACCCGAATCTTTGGATCATGCTTTCAAAACTCTAAACACAAATTACAGAACCACAGACACAAAATGCAAAACTCTACAAATCTTCAGCAAAGGCAACGCCACATTAAAAAAACAGTTCTCCCTTTCCAAAATGGTTTTTGCTTCAAAATGACACAAATACATATGAATTGATCAATTCACCAACCACCAAACCTCTAATGAGTTCTGCGCAGAACACAGCTATGAATCAGCAGGTTTATCAGCAGGTTTGTGCTTCTTGCATTTTTAGTGTTACACTGCAGCCGCTTGTAAAAGATTGTGACAGTTATGACCATCTACTCAAATAAACACACAAATGCAGTACAGTAAAAAAAATTATTTACAAACCCCAATTCCAATGAAGTTGGGACGTTGAGTAAAACGTGAATAAAAACAGAATACAATGATTTGCGAATCCTTTTCGACCTATATTCAATTGAGTACACTACAAAGACAAAATATTTAATGTTCAAGCTGATAAACTTCATTGTTTTTTTTGTTTTTTTGGAAAGATTCAAACATTTTGAATTTGATGCCTGCAACACGTTCCAAAAAAGCTGGGACAAAAGCTGGGCAACAAAAGACTGGGAAAGTTGAGGAATGCTCAAAAAACACCTGTTTGGAACATTGCGCAGGTGAACAGGTTAATTGGAAACATGTGGGTGTCATGATTACGTATAAAAGGAGCATCCCCAAAAGGCTCAGTCGTTGGAGCGAGTTGACCCTTGAGGAGGTAGGAGGATCGACTCAGGTGCGGTGGTGGATAGCACTGTCTCTGCACCTGAAGAGCGGCACTGCAGGAGGGAAACTTGATTTGGCCATTTCGGTTGGGAGTAGGCCAAATGGCTGAGTCGGGAGGACTGAGGTGTGATCCGGGAGGTACATTAAGTGAGGAGGAAGGAGGAAGTGAGATTGAGGTAGACGAGTTGGACGCCGATAATGAGGGAAGTGCAGGCAACGAAGAATGGACGACAGTAGATTAGAGGCAAGAAAAGAAAGGAGAGAGAATCTGATGGAGAAAAGGGAGAGAAAGAACAAAGATCTAAATTTAAGGTTATTCTGCGATTTCAATCTCCTTGTACACTAAGGGCTCTATCTTTCACACTGCCTTACCCGTTGCCACTACCCGCAACCCGTGAATTACACATTTAGCAGCTTCCAATATCTCTAAACGATATCTTGCTGACCACACACCGCTATACGTGCTGAATCCTTTGTTGCGCCTGGAGGTGTGCCCGTGGGCGTGTTTATGCGCTTTCCTACAATTTATATCTGACCACACCGCATTGAGAAAGCGTGTGAGTAGTCCTAAAACCACCGCTACCAGCATTTGGGCTTTTCACAAGGCGTATGCACTAGCACTCAACGCGGAAATTTTTTTTCCCTAGCCGAGGCAGCGTTCAGAACTCTCTTGCAAATGAAGGTAATTTGGCGACAAATATGTACACCTGTTTTTACCTTGCAGTGCTAACTTTCTGTCAAAAAAAAATGGACAGCAGTCCGATTGGAAAATATATGGGCGAAACCACGTACTTGTCACCCAGAATTACACTCCATTATTGAAGAGTTCTGAAATGCCGCTCTTGCTGGGGAAAAAAAAGTTGCGATAAGCTGAGTGCGGTGCCACCTAATTTATTTTTCTAAAAATAGAGGTTTTATTACCCCTCATTCAAAAGACCCAGAGGAGAGGGATATGAAGTGCATGGCTTGTTTTTCTTTTTTCTTTTTTTTTGAAGTTTCATCACAAAAGGGAGTAGGCTTGATTTTTTTTTTTTTTTTTTTTTTTTTTTACTAAATACCAAACATTAAACAGTATTAATAGCATCATCCTCCTCCTCCTCTAGCCATATCTTCAACCATGTGTAATTCATGATTAACTTAACAAAAACAGATCCTCTCCTGACTGTATTTGATCTCATGCACGGGCAATTTACGCCGTCAGCGAATATGGCGACCTTCCTCTCTCCATCCGCAGTTTGGTTTGAGGATTTGGGATAGCGCAGCCTGCTCTAAAATAACGCTTTCTTTACTGATTAGTTCACTTCATAACCACGCCTATGCATAATGTAGCAATTATTTGCTGATTGTTTTAGGGATATATAGGCAAGTGTACAAGATAACTTTTCGCCCAGAGGAGCATACTCTTCATGATAATCTGACCTAACAGGTTTAGGGACTCTGGCGTAAGATAGGGCCCTAAATCCCTTGAAGGTTAGCGACGCCATTCACAAGCTGGTAGGTGATGTACAGTTCATTAAAACCTTACAAGATGGGAACCTACTGATTACATGTAGAGATAGGGACCAGCAGCATGGATTAATGAAATGTAAATCATTACTTGGGAAGGAAGTTAAGCCACAAATATGGGAAGAAAGAGAAAGGCTATGGGTGTAATATCTGGAGTGTCACCTGAGATAACCGAAGAGCAAATTAGGGTCAATATTAGAGGAGTGCGAGTAACGAGAGTTAAACGTTTGCCATTTACTAGAGATGGTGTTAAGGGGCCTAGCCTATCTGTATTGTTGACTCTGGAGCAGGACAAACTTTCTGAAAGAATCAGAATTGGGTACATTAGCTAAATAGTACATGGCAGCAGCCTGTAAGGGTAAACTCTGTTGTGCTAAATGCGGAGGGGAACATGAATACGGGAAATGTGAGAGAGGAGCTAATATTAAATGTTGTAACTGTAGAGGAGAGCATAGTGCTGCCTACAAAGGCTGTGATGCGTATAAAAGAGTGGTTCAAGTCCAGAACGTGAAGGTGAAGGAAAAGATAACTTACGCTAAGGCAATTAGAAAGGTAAAGTCTAATGATAACAACAGTAGAACAGCACTTGCGACTCAACCCCCGGTTCAAAGCGTACATAAATGCTGCAATGTTACCAAGGATACACTTACAGTGGAAAAGAGAAAGTTTGTAGCATTTATGGTGAAAGTTATTAACTGTTCTGCCCAAGCATGCAGCCGAACAGAGAGAACTAAGACAATTGCAAAAGCGGCATAAAGGTACTTGGAAATGGAAGAGCTGTCAGTAGAGCTCATTAATGCAACACTTATAACAGGGATAGGCCTATCAGATTCTCAGTCAACAAGTGGAGGTGGAGTTTAATGATGTTAACCATTCTACAGTGTAATGCCAGGAGTCTAATTGCCAACGGACAAGAATTAAAACAGCACATTCAGGAGCAAACAGTCAAACCTAACATTATCTGCATTCAGGAAGCTTGGCTTAAACCCTCACTTGACTTTACTATGTATGGCTCCACAGCAGTGCGTAAGGATAGAACCCTTGCTATAGGTGGTGGAGTTGTCACCTTCATCCAACATGGTGTTAATCATAGAGCTATCAACAGTAATAAAGAGCTTGAAGTAGTTATAATTGAGGCATGGGTCAACAGAACAAAAATCTGGATAATTAACTTTTATAATCCTTGTCAAAAAATAACTAGAGAAACGTTGGAGAGTGTATGTGATGTGGAAAACTCCAAAGTTATAGTATGTGGAGATTTTAATGCACATAGTGCCCTATGGGGAAGTGCTAGAACAGACGGAAATGGGTATATTATTGAGGAGTTTATGGATGACAATCAGTTAGTGTGTCTAAATGATGGAAGAGGCACCAGGTATGATGCAGCTCATGGTGACCGAATCAGCAATAGATCTTACTTTTGTATCATAACAGCTAGCAGGTACCTGCACATGGGATGTGAGCAGTGACAATGCAATGGGCAGTGACCACTCTCCTGTCTGGACAAAGATAGGGAATCAAAACATAAGCTTAGAAGAAAACTGGATTCCAAGATGGAAAAGGAGAGAGGCCAATTGGGGGCTGTACAATTTTAAAGCAAGCAGTGAATTAATTGAAGTCATGCCAAATTTAAGTGACGACACTGAGGAATTGAATAATATGATCAAAAGTATAATACATGAATCGGCAGAAGAAACAAGAGATAAAACAACTGGAGCAAAGAAGAAAAAAATGGTAGCATGGTGGTCTGATGAGTGCAGAGAGGCTGTTAAAAACAGGAATAAAGCCCTTAAAACTGTTAAATCTAATCATTCATTTGGTAACTTGATGGAGTATAAAAGAGCGCAGGCTAAAGCCAAAAGAATTATAAGAGAAGCTAAAAGAAAATACTGGAGAGATTTCTGTAGTAACATTGGGACAGGAATAAAAGTTAAGGACATATGGGGAATGGTCAGAAAGATGGGTGGCATAAGAAGGGACTTTTCCCTACCAATTTTAAGAGATAATGGCACTGAAGCAGTAACCAGTAGAGAAAAAGCTGAGATGCTTGCGAGATCTTTTGTAAGGATACATAGCTCACAAAACCTCTCCAGTGAGGATCTGTCTAAAAGAATGAGGACTATTGAAGAAAATAAAGATTTGCTGGGGATGAAAGTTGTGGGTGAGAGCTCACTAGATGCAAATTTTACACTGTTTTAACTAAAAAGAGCATTGATAGGTGTTAAAAATACCTCACCAGGGAGAGATGGGATATGCTATGAAATGATTGAAGAACTATATGATGTGGCAAAAAATGTGATTCTGGTTTTATATAACAAAATTTGGGAGCGAGGAAAGCTGCCCCTGTCATGGTTTTGGAGGTTGGCGTTTGTTTGGGAGCTTTCTTTATTACTCTACGTGTCGGAGACGATATCGTTTTGCCCACGCCAGTTCTTTGGCCAGCTGGCATTGGTGGTAGGCGCCGGACTCTTTTCAGCCCAAAGTTCACTTCGCCACCTTTGCTAGAGTGTCAGTGTTCTGATTGCACTATAGCCATTAAAATCCAGCTAGAAAGTTGGTTAGGATTTAGTTGAAAAGAGGAAAGTGTTAGTAAGGGAAATTATCTCTCTCTTTCCTCTCTCTTCCTCTGTCTGTGCACTGTCTGGGTGCTTAATCTTTTGATCTCGGCTTCCGAGATTTTTCCTTTATTTCGTTCTGTCTAGCTCGCGTTGCTTCCTTATTTTTACTCGGACGAGATTTATGTCCTTTGGAAGCGCGAGCCCCTCTCTCTTGTTTTGTCTGTGTTCGTCATTTTGCTGTGCTTCCTTTCGTTCCGGCCACTGCATTTGGCGTCTCGAAATACCAGCCATCACACCCACTGGGTGGAAACATTCAGTAGTAGTCCCTGTAGGGAAACCAGGTAAAGATAAAACAAATGTCAAAAGCTACAGACCAATAGCCTTAACGTCTAACCTATGCAAACTCATGGAAAGGATGATTACTAAAAGGTTAGTGTTACAAACTAGAAACAGAGGGCTGATCACACCCTACCAGAGTGGGTTCGTAATGGAAGAACTACTATGGGTCCTGTAGTCTGCCTAGAGAATGAGGTACGTAAAGCACAAGTTAACAAAGAATCTGTTTTGGCAACCTTTTTTGATATAGAGAAGGCTTATGACATGCTATGGAAAGAACGACTTTTAATTAAGTTGAATAAAATGGAAATAGGTGGTAAAAAGTTCAACTGGACCAAAGACTTTTTAAAGGGTAGAACCATAGAGGTCAGAGGTCCCCACGACAGAGTCATCAAGCACATACACAATAGAAAATGGCACTCCACAAGGAAGAGTATGCAGTTCAATTCTGTTTAATATTATGATTAATGATGTCTTTGGTGGAGTGAATCAGAGGGTAAACAGAGCACTATATGCAGATGATGGGGCGTTGTGGGTTAGGGGCCATAATATTGACAACTTACAACAAAGGATGCAAATGGCAATAAGTCAGGTTGAAAAATGATCACTTGAATGGGGTTTTCACCTTTTCTTAGCAATGGAGATCCACAGTTTTTATTTCTCAAACAATTTGTTACCTAGTCAATTCGATGACCCACCTGCATACGCACTAACGTACCATAGACAAACATACATAGCGTTATTAGGCTGTAGAGAATATTTGAAATGTCTGTGCCTATATTAAATAAATTAGAAGTTAGCAAACTTGCTTCAGATCTCTTACCTGCCCAGGAAAATTAGCAACTTCAGCGTGGGTCTTCCAAATTCTTGTCTGCTTTTCAGCAGTCTCCATCTTTCAAAGGTATGTCTATACAGATCCTTGTTTTGTTCTGACTTTGTCACGGCGTGCCGGAATGTCTTGAGGCCTTTTAGGTTTAGTAACGCCAGACATTTGTCCTTCTGAAAACTGAGTAGCTGCAGCTCAGTAGGCCTTTGGCAACCTGGATGCAATGCTACTGGCCGTGATTGGGAGACAGGTGGAGGGGCGGCGCAACAGGCAAAACACAAAATGAAAACATCAACATTAGATTTGTGGGCTGCAACCGGCTTTGTAATGAGAATATTCTGGCTGGACTACTGTTGTCGAAATGAAATATAAAGTATTTGAAATTAACATCATTCCTTAATGTCTGGTGATATATCAGGGCCATTTCATGATTAATCAACATACATTTCTTACATATTGCTCCTTTAAGATATCTTGGTTTGTGGTTTGATAGTAAGTTCAGTTTTAAAATTCATGTTCAGAAAATGATTGACAAGTGTAAGAAAGCAATTAATCTTTTGAGGTGTCTTTTAGGGTACAGCTGGGGGGCGTCAGGCTTTTCATTGAAAAGGATTTACATTGCAATAATCCGTTCAGTGTTTGACTATGGATGTATAGTATACAAATCAGAAGCAAAAACCACATTAGCTGAACTGGACAGGGTGCAGGCCGAAGCTCTCCGGCTGTGGTGTGGAGCCTTCAGAACTTCACCAATCCCAGCACTGCAAGTACAGACAGGGGAGATGCCTTTAATTTTAGGAGGTTAAAACTTTCTCTAGCATATTGGGTAAATCTACAAGGGCATGAAGCTACACATCCTACAAAACTGGTGTTAGAGGAATGCTGGGAATATGAGTGCACTGTGAACTGTAGTTTTGGATGGAACAGCAATAAATATAGGTTTCGGTGCGAGTGTTTGTAGCTGATTGGAATTTCGGAACGAGTTGGGCTGCGGTTTTACCTGCAGTTGAAGGTGGAATGTAAACATCCCTCAGCATTGCGGTCGAAATCCCAGACGCAACAAACACGAGCACGGTAAACTATTATTATATGCGCCATTTTTTTGTATTCATTTGTGAGACAAAATAAGTTCTAATTCAACATTTCATATAGATTTATTTGGTTAAAAAAAAAAAAAAACAAAAAGGGAACTATTTGATGTAGTATGGGTGTACTGGTACTGTCAGCGAGACGCGCATATAATACTGAGGATTACAGCGATCACAACAGTCATTTTACATTCGCATGTATGATGAAAAATGGCTAGATTTGCAATACCTGTCCAACAAGAATTGTCTACATAGCTTGCAAGAACAACGCAAAACAGATGTGGGACACAAAATCCATAATATCAGCATTCAATAATCTGTCACATTTGGCAATGGTCGTATGCATAGCCACTGACTCTCCATTGCTCGCTATCAGCGCGACCGCACTCATACTGCGTCATGTACTCACTTTAAAATGAAGTTATATTAGCACTTGCCGCTGAAATATTTGGATCTTCGAAATTGTCCGAAGTCAATGGTCCTAGTTGAACAGCGAGAATCCAATCATATCGAACACCAGCGAGCCATATCTGATAGAAATGTTGACTGATAATCGTTATAGCTCCCTTCAAAAAGCAACCCGATCTGGAAAGAACTCTAAATGGGAAAACTAATCATCGTCGCATTATTTTTTTGAAAGCAATGCGACGGATGAAACTAAAGTTTAAATGGTCAAGCAAAGTCAGGGACAGACCAGACTAGTAAGTTTGGCTAACAATTGTGCAGTGTTTGAAAAATTCCGTGCAGGCCAAGAGTGGGAGGCGTCCAGACGGGCTGGCTGAGGCTGGCAAGGTGGGCTGAGTTGGGATCTGCCACCCACAGCTAACAGGGTCAAAGTCAGTGTGTTATGCAGGATGACCTGTGTGTGTGTGTGTGTGTGTGTGTTTGACAAAAAAAAAAAAAAAGAAAAAACTCAGCTTTTCCCCAGCAAGCGGCATTTCCAGAACTCTTGGCCGAATGGAGGTAATTCTGTTGACAGGAAGACTGCTGAGTTCTTGACAGCAGTGGGAGCCCACTTGAGAGTCAAAAAACTGTTTGTGTTTTGTTTGGGAGTCAGTGGAAGCAGGTGGGGCTGCCAAAATTCTGAGAACATTTGACAGACAGGCGATGGTGCCTGCATGAGCCATGCTCAGCCAGGAGTGGGATGCATTCCTGCCTCGAGTTCAAGGTTTGACCAGTCGGGAAGCATGCATGAGGCGTGTGAAGTGGGGACTGGACAGCCAGGATGGGCTCGGGGTTCAGGACATATCACAAATGTTGGAAGCGTGTAAGGGGCAGCACGTTTCAGAAGGAGCCATACGTTTGTTGGATAAATCGAAGCGACCGATACGATCCCAGCAAAGTGGGGAAGAACAAACGCTAGAAAAGTCAAAACAAAGTGGGGTTCAATTAATCAGAGCAGTGAAAAGTGGGATGGAAGAGGAAAATCAACGATGACATAGCCATAATAAAAGAACATATAACAAGGCAAAGAAAGACCAAGAAAGGAAAAAAGAACACAGACAGTGGACCTGGAGATTGAGCGCCTGTAGTGTGTGATGAGGTTTGATCAGCAATTTTCAAAGTCAACAGTTGGAAAATTATAGATGATTCTGTCTTCTTGATGCTGAGCAGTACATATCTGCCATCCGGCAGTTTCCAACCAGCCAACTCAGCCAGTCAAAGAGCTGAACAGAGCTGGATGGCATTTTAACGCAGCTGACCGGACCGTGCAGGAAGGATGACCAGCTGGAAGACGGGAGGTCGATGGGAAGGGACAGGCATTGATGAATGACTAAACGAAAAGTACGTGAAAAAATTTTTCAAGGTGAGAGGAATTAAATGACAAAAATTTTTTTGTAAAAATAATTAATTGGGATGCAGGCATTCATCGAGCTTCAGGCAGACTGGTGGTAAAATTGACAAAACGAACGGAAGAGCTTCATGCAGTGCAGCATAAACAAACCAGGATACCAAACAGAATGCTGTAGGTCACAGAAGTTGGCGACAGCCAGCTATGGCGAGACACCATTTCCTGAAGGAGCTGGTTTGAACCCAAAGTTAGGACATTGTGGACTGAAATTCAGTGAGAGTACACAGATTCAAAATATTGTGTTCAAACATAAACCTAAATGTTTACAGACATATTCATATTTGAATTTGATGCCTGCAACATGTTCCCATTTGTAAACAGGGCATCAAGACTGGAGAAAGTTGAGAATGCTCAAAACATTTAATTGAAATTAGTGCAGTGACCTGCCAGAAACTGGACTGATGAAAGTCATTTCAGGCAAACCCATGGCATGGAAGCATCTGTGTGCTGAAAGGCATGCAGGTTTGAGCAACATATGCTGCCATCAGCGGGGTCTTTCCGGGGCGTCCCAAGCATTCGCTGGTGGCTGGCGTGGCACTATGTAAAAAGTGCAGTAACGACGTCACAGTCTGTCTTCCATTAATGTGTGAACATTATGAACTCAAAATATGACGCTTCGGACACCAGTTGTTGGCGACTGAGAGTCGTGCATAAATAGAATGGAAAGAATTCCACTACAAAGCTACTACGATTAGTGTCCTCAGTTTAAAAATGCTTTCTGAGTGTCGTTAAAAGGAAAGATGATGTAACAAAGTGGTGAACATGCCCCCGTCCCAGCTTTTTTGGAACATTCCAGGCATCAAATTCAGAATGAGTGAATATTTCCAAAAAAAAAAACAATAAAGTTTATCAGTTTGAAAATTAAATATCTTGTCATTGTATTCTGTTTTTATTCACGTTTTACACAACGTCCCAACTTCATTGGAATTGGGGTTTGTACATGGTTTCATCTTTCAGACAGTACAGAAGTAAAAAAAAAACTGTATATAGTTTTTCAACCAAGCAAACTGTCTACAGTTTCAAGAGGATAAGGCAGTAGAAAACAATAGGGTACAGTGTGCAAACTGGAGGGATAAAGCAGTTGTTTTCGCATACAGCATACTATTTAGCATACTATACAGAGTATGATACTGTTTTGTGGACGTGGGCTTACCCTATGTTTTCCTCAGTGTATTTCATAGTGCAACCACAGAAATTAAAAGCATATGCTTGACAAGCTTTGATGTAAACAAAAGAAGGGAGGAAACTTTTTAATGTTTGCACTTTTGAAAATCAATTATTTAATTTATTTTCCAAGCAATAGTTTTTATTTTTTTTATTTCATTGTGATTCTATTTAAAGAATATTATTCAAGTTGCATTTAAATGATTCCTTAATAAATACAAATTTATTGTAGTCTGTGTAACATGGTGCTCTTTGTCACTTGTAAACTGTTGTGTTTGGATGACTAAGTATGTAACTTTTTTTAAGATGCTAAGTATGTAACTATTTTTTTCTTTTGTGATGGTGGTTGCCTCGTAATCCTACCATTTCATAGCCAGAATTGTGTTCTCAATTTTTTTGAAGGACCATCTTTAATTTTAAAACTCATTATAAAATGGGTTATAGTCACTTTTTAAAAGATTTTCCGTTGTGAGCATTTTACCTTTAAACAGGGTTAAAAGAGCAAAAGACATTAAAACAGGTTCAAAAGTGAGGATTTTTTCTTTGCCTGTTCTGGAAGGCATTGCTTGGAAGCGTTCACATGTAGACCACTTTTAAAATTTTTTTTTTTAACCAGGCATTGCAATTTTGGCTTCTAAATGAGAAATATTGATGCAGTTTCCTACTCAAGTTCCAAAATTATGAAATGCTGCAATTTGTACACCGCAGTGGATGAAAAATATCACTACTGCAAATCCTGGTGGAAAATGGTCGCAATGTGAACGCTCAATAAATGTCCACAAATTGTCAGAGAAAAAAAACCTTCACAATTGAACCTGTTTTTTGCATCTTTACAATGGTGACAAGTCCTAAATGTCGCAACTGAAAATATTTTTCACTGGGTCTTTGGAAGGTGAAGGTCTGCCTGTCTGGAGCAGGAGTGGGATATTAGCATCCTCCTGATTATGTGTGTCAACGGAGATGGTGGGGGATCTGATTCAACTGAACATGTATTTTTACCTGGAAAACAAAGTGAAGGCCACGCCCCTCAGCCCCGACACACCGAATCAAAGCTGAAGGTGTCTGAGCCAGAGTGAAAGGGCATTGTGGTACAAAACCTGGACGAGGCTCGCCTACCTAACAAGGCGAGACCACATGTGCAAAATCAAGTTCCTAACCCAAGCAGTTTGAGAGAAATGGAGGCGGACAACATTTTAAAGGTGGCTCACTGAGCAAAAGGTCAAAGGTCAATCAGTGCAAGAGCCTCCAATAAGAGCACACCTACCTACTACAGCGAGCACACCTATGCAAAATCAAGTTCCCTAACCCAAGCTGTTTTGAGAGAAATGGAGCCCACAATGTTTAAGGTGAAGGTCACTGAGCCAAGGTCAAAAAGGTCATTAGTACGAAACCTTGACGAGCCACACCTACCCACTAAAGCAAGCACACCCTATGCAAAATCAAGTTCCTAACCCAAGGGGTTACAGAAAAACGGGCTGGACAAAATGTTCCCGTCCGCCGCCCATCCGTCTGCCTGGCTGGGAAGGGGACGACATTACCCGGTCCCCATAACAAGCAAGAACTGCAGTACCGACCTGGCAAAGCATCAGCAGGAAAGATACACAACATCTGGTGTTGTTTACTGATTTGCAGACTTCCAGCAGTCATGGCATGGAATATGCAACCAACTATTAAAAAAGTATAACTACATTCCTGTTTTAAATAACCGTCCAATATTGGGCCAAATATGGAAGCGGGGAAGCGAGCTATGTACAAAAAGGTACTGTCATTTCTAACGGTTTATCACATTTGTATAAAACATGAAGGCGGAATGTTGGGGCAAAAACCTCATTGTTAGTGTATCTGTCAGACTAAGGAGCTAGAGCACATAACCTTAATAAAAATGGCACATCCACTGAGCTATCCTCCCTGCATTTACTATATTTACATATTTTTTCCCCTCAAACTCCAGCATAGCTCAAGAGATTAATGTTATTTTCATATGTTTTTCTAGAAGTGGCAAGATCTAGCGTACCTATTGATCCCATGGGAGGAAGTTATTTCTTCACTGAACTTTCAAGTTTTTATGTACATACTTTGATTTATGAGTTTGCATCCGGGATACAGTTCAAATTTCCCTTTTTCTCAAACATTGGGCGATTTGGAGATGAAACTTTATAATTACATAAACGTGGACGACACCAAATAATAACACGCCTCCATCTCCATTTAGGCCAACCTAAAAAAGTCTGTTTCCAATAGACAGACAAATCTGGCGTACGGTACACCAAAGTATTATAGGACGATGACTTTGTTAAGGTGTGAAAGTGATGCACACAACATTAGAGTTTGTTTTTTTTTTTCAACTTTGACGGTGAAGTTTGAAATTTGATATTGAATATCTCAGAACTGCATTGTGTGAGGATCTAGCGTTATGATTCTATTGCAATGACATTTTCAGGATATAAGTGTTTGGATATGACCTTGCTCAGCTAAATCATGAAAATGGGTGATTAGGAGACATACTTCATAACTAACACATCCAGAGCACAGAGTACATAACCCACAGAAGGTAGATGTGACTCGGGCAGAGAGCTGCCTAAGACATAAGCTGGGTAAGATGATTGTGGATGCACCTGTTAAGAACTGACTCTCTGGCTCTTGCTGATTTATGGAGCTCACCCTACTTGGCCAGGAAGGATTCGCTCAGGCCAGAGGTGCATGCTGGGAATCCCCCTCAGTCAGCCCGGTAGTCTGGTGATGAGTTTCTGGGATACGGAGGGAAGCCCCTGTGCGATGTGGGGGCAAGTGGGCCTGTGAAAGGCAGGATGTGTGTCTAAGGTTGGGGTTGGCAAAAAAAAACTTCTGCGTAACTTGGCCAAAGTGTTTGGACATACTTTGACTGGATGCTAGTCCGCGTGCTTCTCGCTCAGTCAGGTAAGATCTGACCATGAAAGTATACGGCTTGGTGGGCAGTAGTGCCTGCTGCCTCCACCGAGAGCGTTGTGGGTTTGAATCCGGCTTGGGGTCTTACTCTGCGAAGTTTGCATGTTCTTCCCCATGTTTGCGTGGGTTTACTCTGATTTCCCCCACCTAGAAAAACATGCACTATAGAAACACTCCTACCAGTACCCCTGACCCAGGAACTGGACTTAGAACTGGAGTTGGGCCCCCAGGTGCTGCTCTGTGGCTGCCCACTGCTCCTAACTGTAGGATGGGTTAAGGGGTGATCTGGGGTTAAATGGGCAAAATTTGATTATTTTTCCAAAAATTTTTTTTGAATAAAAATATTCTATAATAACCCACACTAATAATCCACTAATTGCTAAAGGATTAAAAACTAGACTCCAACTTTTCAATAAATTCTAATGCATTTTTTTCACTGATTTCCTGAGATATTACTTTTTCCACGTTTCTCATGTTTGTGGCAGCCATAATTTTTTTCTTTATCATTGAAAATCAATGAAATTTGGGCTGCAGGTACTTTACTTCATTAGAAATGCAATGACATACGGAAATTTTGCCTATCTGTTACATACTTTGAATATTTTTGAGTGTTAAGTCAGATTCTCATAAAATAATTTCAAGAATGAGTAAAATTCACAAATCACAAAACTGATAAATTGGGCAAAGAATGAATATGTCATTACATTTGGATAAGCAATGGCTTTTAAATGATAAAAGAAAAACTAGTTTGTCATAGAGTTAAAGAGAATTGGTGCCAGTTTCTGGATATTTAATAGAGCTTAACTCCGATTACCATAACGCCGCCAAACAGAAAAATGCCAGCTTGTATCTTTTTTTGGTAGTTGTGCATATACCTCTTTAGATTAATTCTGAGTTGTTTCCTGGTGTCATTTTTCATTTAACCCCAGATCACCCTTAAATGCAGGGACAAATTACCCCCAGTGTTCAATAGGTACATATCTTATCTTATTCCAGACAATTCTGGTCCTCCACTAGTTTGAGGAAGGTTATTTCCTGTTTCGGCTTGTGAGTGCTGCCTTGTGCAGAGCTAGGCCCATGTGCAATTTATCAGGATCAGCAAAGTAGAACAAGACTGCCTGGCACAGGTATTGACCTTATCTCCCCATCAAACACAGCGGATCAACTGGACAGCGTAGTAGTTCAGGTGAGCACGTGTCTGCACACTTTTGGATATGGGGTGTGTTACGGCAGTCTGTTCAGGAAAAGGGCCTTGTTTCTCATGAAGGCTTTCTGCAGCACATGCCACATAAATCATGAAGGTGACAAAACGGCTTTGTGCTTCAAAACCTGGCAAATGCCGCTCTTCATCAACAGTAATGTTGCGTCAAATGAAAAACTATATTCAAAATGCGACATGAACAAGCAATGTTGCCTGGCCAGCGGCTGAATGTTAACCCTTAGAGCACTGAATAAATTTTAAAAAATGCATTTATTTAATTATCTTGTGCAGTTGAAAACCTATCATGTGGTGTTCCGACAGCTTTGATTTTGATACCTTACATCAGTGAGAACCGCGGTAACTGCATGAAGCGCTGTAAAACTTTAAGAATGACTTAGCAGTGTGTGACAAACAGTACTAAGTGGTGTGCAAATCAAATAAAACCAAATGTGGTCTCCATCATTTCTGTTACAACGATAAGCATCTCCCACATGTGCTGCTCTGACAATAGCTAATTGTGATGAATTGCGATGACAATAACCACCGTCCGCTAGCTCATATGATACCCCAAACCCCCACCTCTTCCTGGCCAAGTCATCCACTCGATGTTGTGTCTGATTCCTCACCACTTTTGTTTTTGCTCATCAAGTTTCTGGCTGAACACCCGAGTTATAACACTTGTCGTGCAGGGCACGGCGCTGAACTAAATTTGGCCTTGCTTTTTCATCACAGACGCTAATACTGCTCGTCTTCCTTTGATGGTTTTCAACAGGTTGTCTTGCTGAAATAGAAATGATGGATATCATTCTGGGGCAGGAGACAAGCGCGTCTGATTGATGATTATGACACTTTTCTTATACTCAAACATTTTCAGTGCCAGGATAGCTTGTTGTACACCTGTGACAGTTTGTATTTATTACAAGTGGCATACTCGAGTATATTCCTGAAATTGTGCGAAAACGAATCAGTAGTCTATAATGGTTAGGCCTATTTTTTGTTTTTTTTGTAGCGGTTAGCCATTGATCTAGAACACTGACATTCTAACTTAAAGAAATACCATCTTGTTCGGATGATTTAATTGGACTATGACTCAATTAGGTTGATTGCAGGCACAGCAAGATAAAGGGCTGGGTGAGCTAGATTAACTTCGAGTGAAAGAGAGAGAGTGGCACACTGCGCTGTCAATTCATAATCTTGTCGACAGAAACAGTGTATTTGCTTTCAAGGCAACATAGAGGCGATCAAGTCAGGCAGGAATTTCCTGCTCTACCTGCCATATTGCCTACTTTGTTTTATAGTTTCTTCCGGTCCCAAACGGTTGCATATGGCTGAACTGCTGCAGTCAGGCAACAGCTGGACACCAAACTTCGTGCCGCGAGCTGTCATCCAAGCTCTAAGTAGCAGTTCTTATTTTACCAGACCCTCTTGAAAACATCGAACAGTTCGTCAGACAAAACCAAAATAATGAAGGTGCGAATACATTTTCTTTTTGTTTGGCTATTTAACGAAAAAAATGCAAACTTTTTCGAATTGGTGTCTATGGAGCTTCAGCGTCTTTGGCCTAAGAATTGCATCCCCTTAGGAAATAGGAAGCAGGAAGCTAACATGCTAACTGGCTGGAAGCAAGGTACTTCCTCGTTTTTCTTTGGTTCTATTATATATCTCTATGTCCTATCTAGCTGACGCTAGTTAAGAGGAATCTTTGTAATCATTGTTATACTAAAGCGATGTGAATTGTTTTTTCTCTAATGGAAATAATTATGGATCAGACCTCCACTTTCGGCTTTAACTCTGAATCGCCTTCACGTTTTTACGCACCCGAATGTTCCTCCAGCCACCCAAACATCACGGTAAGCCCATCAAAGTCAATAAAACTTGTCTCATTGCTATGTGGTTTAGGGAATCGCGAGTTCGCCGGCCTCTCCTGAAGCATGCACAATGATCTCTGATCATTCAGATACATGATGTGATGTCTAAATGTGACTGAGTTGGAGAGTGCCTTGTTTGACAGGATTTTAATGGGAATGGATCCTTTATCTCTGATCAGGTGTTAAACAACATTATGCTACAGTAAGGTATAGATAAGACAGCTGTACTGCAGGTTACAAGTAGTTTACAGAAATTTCATTGGGAAACGGAAGTGTGCTGTATTAAATTATGATTGTTCAGGTAAAATTAGTGCCTTTTGGAAATTATTTGTTTTGCTTTCAGAGTGGAGTTGTATTTCTATTGTGATTGTAATTTGTCATAAGGAAAGAATAAAAAAGTCCTTTTGTCATTTAAAATCTGATATACTGTTTTCTAATTTTTGCTAATCATTTTTCAGATGTGCTCAACAATTGCTAATCAATTGATATAATGATTCTTTTAGTGTTTTTTTCTTTTACTTTAGTGGGTACCTAATTACACATAAAATCTAGAGTTACAAATGATTTCTTCAAATACCTGATCAGTCCATAGACATGCATCTAGTGACTTATATTCCAAGTTTCCTGGCCAAGCAGCATGAGAGAAAAGAGGAGAAATGGTGTTTGAAGCAATGCTTGGCAGGTCAAAAGCAACATTTTTGAGAAATTGACAAAAAACAGCAGATGTCCATATTTTTGATAGTCCTATCAAGTGCACACACTATGAACTTACTAAAGGGTATTTTACAGGAATGTCAAAAACAATTTAAAACAAAAAAAAGCCTATTTTGGGAGTGTATACCTACCTTAAGTGTAAGAAAAAGGTACTGTGATATTTATTTTATTTATTGTAGTTTTCTCTTATTATTCTTGTATGCTCCAATTAACAGTGTATGTCAATGTTTTTATATGGGCTATGAGCCTGCAATAAAGATATCTATCTAAAAAAAAATAAATAATGCCTTGTGGGGACATAATAGCCACCCGTCACTCGCAATGTTTGGCTAGAGTCACCATAATAAGTGCAAGGTTCATTCAATCTACACTTCTGGCGCTTACCTGTAGCTTTCTGCATAACATTTTCAGTTCTCCATCACAGTTAAGCTAATGTTAAATAGGCTATGGTTTCTTAACTTTGAAAACAGTCTTCTTTGTGGATGAAAGACAAACTAATTCACAGCCGAACAGGTTAATCCTCCAATAATACTCATTGCGCGTGACCGGTTGACAAGCGTAAAGCACCCGTGCACTCCTGTCATGCAAGTTAAAACACGGAATATTGTCTCAAAATTTAATTAAATTAAAACGTTTTATTTATTCATACTGTGCCATAGTCCTCTTTTGTCCATGAACCCCTTAGAGTAGCCCAAGTAAATATTTATTTATTATTATTATTAATTTTTTTTTTTTTTTTTGCGCGAGGAATTGGAGATGTGAGCGTGTGAAGAGGGAATGATAGCAGCGTTAATGGCGGCGATATAAATAGGCAAGCGCCACGGGATATAAGGCTGGCTGTCTAAACACTTCTACTTATCAAAACCCGTTTATTAGGAGAAATTGTGATAGAAGGCGCGCCAGAAGCTAGTTGTGCATTAGATGACGGTAACTGCAATGGCTGGCCAAAACAAGGAAATGACTTCAAAGATTCTTATTTGATTAATCACGGCCCAAACAGATAAAAAAAACTACAAATGTCACCCGAAAGAATTTCATAATGTCGAAAAACAGAGTTATTGAGTTGCGTTGTCGTATCCCAAGTAGACGGCGATAGTCGCCGGCCGCCGGCTACTTTTCAAAGCCCTGATAAATAATATGACAATGGTGACATGCACATTCTGAGTTGCTTTGCTGTATTGAGTATGCAAAATTGTGTCAGAGTTACCAATTTCTATTTCTTTTTATGGTATACTTTATCTGGGAATACTTAGATTTTTTTTTAATTTGAGGAAAAGTTTTTCACTGTATTATTTTACTATGTGTATTGTTCTGTGAGACAAGTGAAAAGAGAATTGCTTTTATGGAACCATTATTTTGGCACTGTAAACTGTGTAATGAAGACTGTAGTATTAAGAGGTATGGTAAGTGGAATCTAGAGCTTTTTATGTATGGAAATTTTGTTTTGGAAAAAAAGGTTGTTTATTAATAAATATGACCAACAAAGATTGTTTTTGTTGTCATTTACATTGTGTATGGTTTGCAAATATATCAGTATACAGTATGTGTATAGCTTTAAACCTAAAATTACAAATTGAAATGTGGATTTAACAATTGAAATGTATTTTTATATGGTGTTTTGGTGTTTAAAGGATCCATTACCTGGAAAACACATTTTTCCTAGGTATTGCATGTATACTTTAGTCATCCCTCACTCTAACAAAATCTGAGAGGTTTAAGAGTCAAAGCAGCTTCCTTTCTTCCTTTTTTCCTCATCAACTCCGGAGGCATGAAAAATAGCGATTTCAGTTTGGGCATACTGATGACGTGTACCATTATGTAATAACATAATGTAGTAATGTAACCATTGAATTATTTAGAAATTACATAAAATGACATAACTTTTCAGTTAGCCTAACTTTACTTCAAATAGTTAATTTGAAGCATAGCATAAACAATGAGGATTGAAATATTGGCCATTAGTTTGACTGGTTGATGAGTGCGACACAACTTAGTGTCATTAAATAAAGTGGAGTTAATGTCATATATCTGAAATTATAGTCTTGGGTATTTCCTATTTATTGGATTAAATTAGATGTCTTTACGTAGATGGCCTATAATCTTGGAATGTTGTCCGATCGGATAAGTGATGGTAAATGTTTGCCTGCCCGAAGTAAGATTTTAGTCATCTCGGGCAACCGCTAATATGAAGCCCACTGTAGGCCTTTTGTAAACCGAAGGTTGCTGGTTCAAGTACTGTTTAAGACCCTGCTGTTCTTTAGCCTTGGGCATAGTCCTTAAGCAAATATATTGCCTTGGGTAAGGCTATAATGTTAAAAAAAAACATAAATAATAGTAAAAATAACAAGAATAATAACCAAATTAAATAAATTCAGCTTGCGATGGATGGAATTTACCAGTGAAATCCCCTCATGGAAATACACATGAGAACGTCTGCGTTGTCTCCTTAAGTCAACGGCAATGCACACCACACTTGCAGGGTGTCACCACCAGGTAGAAGGAGGTTTATATTGTGCTTGTGTACATGTCACAGTGTTGCACTAATATTGAAATCCCCGGGCCACACCAACACAGACACAGGAGGGCAGATTTAGGCACGCAATTATTTTTATTACAACAGGTTAAAAAAGTAAGGTAAGAGCAAGATACTTAAACTACTGCAAAAAAACAATAGTTACTGGCAAGTATTTCCAACTAGCTAATGAGAATAAAATAGAAGGAAAATTAAAGCTGCCAAGCAGCGTTGAAAGAACCTACGCCGCCTCATCTTGGCGTTAGAGGGTGAGGCAGATATTTAACAGGTGCAAGGTTTGCATTCACCACCATTGGACACTGGACTGTGTGCAATGTGTTTTCCTAGTGTAAGTTTTCAAGCATGTTGAGACCCTCAAAAGGGCAATTCTTTTGAAAAATAATTAGGGGGCACTATAGAGCCATTGTGCCACATTAATTGCCAATTGGGGTAGTAAATGGAAGACCAGGAGACACTTAATATTTTTGCAACCTTTTGCAAGTTTTGGAATATCCAAAGGCCTTTAAACATTTGTTTGTAAAATTTGGAAAAATGCAGGAAATGGCTCATAGCTCACTTCCTGTTTGGCCAAATGATTTCTAAAAAATTACCATAACCCAGCATGAAAAATGCAATGATCAGACCAAATTTCATGAACATTCAAGCAATTTTATCTTAACATGGCCTTGGCGAGTGGGCGCTGTGGAGCCACCTGGCCACTCCCAATCTAATATCAGCATATGGGTAGACTTGGGAGGACACTTATATCAAGCTTGTAAATTTTCAGGCAAATCTCACAAAGGATGTGGGAGTAAAACCAACTTTCTGTTTCATGGCGGAACATCAAATTTCGCCACAACGCCACGGATACATCGTTCGATGAATCCAAAAAAGCTTCGCAATTTAACATGGGCAACGTCTTTAGATATCCTCCTTAAATTGAAGTTATTCCGGATAAAATCTCTAGGAGGTTACGTTAAATCGCAGCGCCTGTGAATAGCCGAAAAAAATCAAAAAAAGTTGCAATTTCAATTATAAATGGCGGACTTCCTGTTGAGTTTAGGTCACAGCAGCAAGGGACTTTTTTTTAGGTATTGGCATAATCTACATGGACACCGAATTAAGTACATGTAGGTTACACACGCTGCGAGGGCTGATTCATAGACATTTTCTAGGTGGCGCTATAATGTGATTTTGCCACGCCCATCTGTAAACCCTATATTATAGTAAAACTTATGACAGGCTTAATAAGTGTGCAAATTTACGTGAGTTTTGAACATGTTGAGGCCCTTAAATGCAATTATGTATTAGAGAGCTATAGAGCCACCATGTCATCCACAGCCAATGGGACATCAAATGAAAGAATTCATATTTTTCAACCTATGAGCAAGTTTGTGAGTTTTTTGACTATGATAAACCCTCAAAAATGTGTTAGTAAAATCTGAAAAACATAGGAAATTTTTCCTGTTGGGCAAAAATTTCAAAAAATTGACAAAAATTCATAATGAGTATTATGGCCCCACCAAATTTCGTGAGAATCCGAGCAGTTGTGTTCCAAAATGGCCGCATGTTTGGTGGCGCTATAGAGCCACCAGGGCATGTCCAAGCACAACAATAACAATAATTTGTAATTTTCGCCACAACTGACATATCTGCAAATTTTGGTGAGTTTTCGGGCATGGGAAAGCCCTCAAAAACAAATTCTTGCAGCAGAAAAATAATAATAATAAGAAGAAGGGTATTGGCTGCAACTTAGCGTTGAGAAAGAGCCCTACGCCCCCACCGTGCCCGTTCTGGTGCCGAGATGTTGACAGGTTCAGGTTTCCGTTCCACAGCCATTGGACACTGCTATACTGTGTACAATGTGTTTCCTGAGTGAAGTGCAAACACCACTCCTGAAATCAATAGTTGGAGCACCTTGAAGCCTGACACCTGTTCATGAAAAAAGTTGAAATTTTAATTCAAAATAATGCACTTCCTGTTGGGTTAAGATCGGCACTATATTATTTTTTACAAGTCTTAGCACATTTCATGTCTCCACCAAATTTTTGTTCATGTAGGTGAACTGAACTATGAGAACTGTTTATTTGAAATTTTCTGGGCGCTATGATAACTTGTTTTGACATGCTTGTGCAAACTACTACAAAATGTCGTAATACCGGGCTCCAACAAGTGTGTTGATTTTTGTAAATTTTTAATCATGTTGAGACCCTCAAAAGAAACATTCTTTAATTAGGGCACTATAGAGCCGGCAGCCTTACATTACTGTAATTGATATGAAATTAGCGACGATAAGACAATTATAATTTCTGCAACGTTTTTACCAATTTTTCGAGTATTCTAAGGCCTTCAACGTGTATTACCATTACATTTGGAAAAACGCAGGAAATGGCTTATAGCTCACTTCTGTGTGGCAAAAACTTCAAAAAATTACCATAACCCTGGGTGACAAATTCAATAGTCACGCAAATTTCATGAACATTCAGCACTTTTATCTTAAAATGGCCAGTGCTAGAAACATACGGAATACTGGCAATCGATCAAATATCATATATATTTATACTTGGGAGGACAATTTTATCAAGCTTGTAAAGTTTCGGGCAAATCTCACATAGTATGTGGGGGTAAAATAACTTCCTGTTTCATGGCGGAACATCGAGTCGCCGCGGCAGCCGCCGGATACCTCGTTAGAAGAATCCAAAAGCTTAGCAATTTAACATGTTAAAGATCTTTAGATCATCACGTAAAATTTTAAAGTTGATTGGATAAAATGTCACCAGGAGGAGTTAGTTAAGTACAAAGCGCCTGTGGAATGGCCGAAAAATCAAAAAGTTGCAATTTCAGTAAAAATGGCGAACTTCCTGGTGAGTCTGAGTCATGGCACCAAGAGACTTTTTTTGGGGCTTAACATCTACATGGACTCGAATTTTGTACATGTAGGCTAAACATCACTGCGGGCTGCTTCATTGAAATTTCTAATTAGGCGCTATAATGCGATTTTGCCATGCCCATCTGTAAACCCTATATCATAGTAAAACATATGACGGCTTTATAAACTACGCAAAATTTAAGTGAGTTTTTTGAGCATACTGAGGCTCAAAAATGCAATTATCTGTGGGGGCGCTATAGAGCCACCATGTCACACCACTGCAAATGAGACATCTGATCTCAGTATGTCGGAATCTATGCGTGTCCTTATTCAGTCTCAGTGTGTCAGTATTTCTGTGTCAGTGAGTCTGTGTCTGTTACTCAGTCTCAGTGTACCCAGTATCTCTGTGTCAGTTACTCAGTCTCAGTGTGCCAGTATCTCTGTGTCAGTGAATCTGTGTCCGTCAGTCAGTGTCAGTGTGTCAGTATCTCATTGTGTTACTGTGTTAGTTACTCAGTTCAGTGCGTTGCTATCTTTCTGTCTAGAGTCCTAGTGTCAGCAGTTCTCGTCTGTTACTTGGTTTCAATATGTTATTAAAATTAAATACATACCATTGCCGTCAGGAGAAGAATCCTCTTCAGTGCCAGTCTTCTTATCGCCTGTAACAGACACGCATAGTGAAATAAAGCATACATTGTATTTCACTGCAAAATTAAATCGATTTAATCCCAGTAATACAATAAAAGATACATATTGAAATGAATAAACAGACTCACTCCCACTAATGCAACATAGCAACCCAACATCAAGTTGGCAGAAAATTCAAAATCAGAATCAACAAAATTATTTTCAATTACTGGCAGGATGCTTCACTCACACCCTAGCAAATGAAATTGCAATGAACAATTTTCATTGACTCAAACTTGTCAGTGATGAACAGATTATTGCATTCTACCATTTTGAGGAATACAGGCTTTGTAGCAATTCGATTAGTTTTTTTATTACTCAGAAAATTAAGCTAAGTGGTATGAATAGCAGGTAAGCTCATGTTGTCTTTTGGAGCAGCAGGTAGTTTTATATCCGAAAATGTAATAATAGTCAGTTTGCTGGGTTTCCAGCGCAGTAGAGCCTGATGGCCAAAACTGGTTGTGCCACTGGATCTGTGTCTGTTATTCAGTTATAGTATGTCAGTATCTTTCTGTTTCAATCTTAATTACTCTGTCTCCACAGTGTCAGTATTCCTCGCCAGCCAGGGTGTCATTGTTTATTGGACTCAGTGTTGCAACATCTGTGTAAGTGTTATACTCAGTGTGTCAGCAGTATTTGTTACTCTGTTTCAGTGAGTCTGTTTCTCAATCCCACCTGACATTATCACTGCGTGTCAATGCATCTTCTACATCTACTGTTTAGTCCAGCTGTGTGTTCAACATCATCTCTGTGTGTCAGTGGGGTTGCGTCTGTCACTCAAAGCGCAGCGGGTTTAACACGTTGTTTGTCAACTACTGAGATAATAATTCGTAATGGCGGGACTTGAAAATTCGGGAAAATTATCCATCCCTTTATTGATGGCAATTAGTCTAGCTAATTCTAGATGGTTTTCCTTTATAAGCACGTTTTTCAATTCGAGAATAATCAAGTGGCAATTGAAGCACTTCTCCCCATGCGATCTAACAACAAATAATGGGCTACATTCAGTAGAAAATAATTTAATTTAATTAGGTCTATGCACTGGCACTCAGCAACGTTAATTTTTTTTTCCAGCGAGGCGGCATTTCCAGAACTTATTTGCGAATGAAGGTAATTTTGACAAAGTACCTACACCTGTTTTTTAACGGTCCGCAACTTGCTGTAAAAATAGACAGCTGTCAGACTGGAAAATGTAAGCGGAGGAAACCATGTATACTTGTCACCAGAATTACCTTAATTCGCTGAAGAGTTCTGAAATGCCGCTCTTGCTGGAAAAAAAAAAAAATACCGTTGCTGAGTAAAGTGCGAAACTTAATTATTATTAAATTATTTTTCTGTACTGAATGTAGCCATTATTTTTGTTAGATCGCATGGAAGCCGTGTCTTCAATTGCCACTTGATTATTCTCGAATTAGAAAACGTGCTATAAAGAAAACCATCTAAAATTAGCCAGGACTAATTGCCATCAATAAAGGGATGGATTTTCCCGAATTTTTCAAGTCCGCCATTAAATTATCTTAGTTGGCAGTCGTGTTAATAAGACTGTGTCTGGAGAGTCTGACACTCTGGCTCAGTGTGTCAGTATCTCTAAAAGTCAGTGGACCTTTCCCCACTCATCCTCCAGCGACCTGCAACATACTGTCTCATCAGTAATGATCACTCAACCAATTAAAACCATTCCAGACACACAAAGGGCTATTACCACAACACTGAACGCGTATGTAAACACAGGTTATCGCAGCCAGTCAAGTTACCACACCGGCCAAAATCATATTGAGCTTTTTTGAAACACTGCGCTCCAGTTCAATCTGATAAAATTAATATGAAGTTTCCTTGCCTCAGTATCTTATTTTGTACGAGGGGAGCCCAAAGTGGATATTTCTGAAACAATAAATTTAATTCCAATACAATACAATTTTTGCTGAGAGTAGTTTTTTGTGGAGTATCAATGAGCCTTTAATGAAAAAAGAAAGGGAGGTTCATTAACACTGATCTTGGGAATCAGTAGTTCTGTAACTCAGTCTTGTTGTGCTTGTGTATCTGTGTCAGAGACTCACACAGGTCTCTTCTTTTCTTCAAAAAGACAGCTGCACTGATGCGATGATGATGCGGTGATGATGCCAGTGATGATGCGATGATGACACTGGTATGTACTTCAGTCAGGCTGTTCTCTATGAGAGGCAGAGCGATGTCCTGTTCCAGACTGTTGTGCTGCAGCACAGGAGTATCTGTCCTTCTTCCTGTCCTCAGGCTTCACTCTCAGGTGAGGAACTGAGAGAGAGGGGGGCACAGTGAGGGACATTAAACAGTGGGGTAAACAGAAGAGGAAGAGAGATAAACAGTGATACTGACAGGGGTTGAAGGGGGCAGGATCAGAGTGAATGTGCTTTTTAAGCAGAGCGACCGTACCTTTCCCCTCCAGTCCTCTCTTTTTGTGGGTCAAACACTTCCTCAGCCACTCAATGCAGGAGTGCTTCGGTTCTGCCCTCGTGGCCCCATCTGGATCACAGTATAATTTCATTGCAGTCTAAATACCTGCTGCACGGTGCAATGAATTTCTGAGTTTCTGAGTCAAAGCGGGAGGAAAATTCGCCATTGTAGACAAACTCATCATACTCATAGGTGAGCCGTTTTTCATCATTCCACTGACAGCCGTACATGTACTGGAAACTTTGCGCACCTGCAGAGACAAAAACACAATGTCATTGCTTACATCCCACAAGCAGGTGAACATTGCTCACCTCACCTTTACAGCATATGCTTCACTTGCCATCTGATTCCTCCACTTCAGTAGCGCTTTCGAGCATCAATGAGTCCTTTGGCGCCAAGTTCTGGCAGGCGCGGCGTTGCAATCTGATCGGCTGTTTAAGCTTGTCAGGGAACATTTGCTGTCACCTGACTCCGCCCTAACAGGCCATTGCTTGAATGAAATTCATAGTCTTATTTAAGCTTACCATCAAAAGCAGCTACTTTCCACACTAAACTACAAACTGACCCATCTGCTACTAAAGTTCATGGTTTTCTTCCTTTTACCATGCACACTTTGACAAGATTTCGGCTCATGGCCTGGTGATTTAATGCTTTCGCACTCTTTTCAGGTGGCATGTTTTGACTGGCTAGGGTAGATGTTACCTGTCTGATTTTTCCTTTGTTAAGTTTTTGCGTCTCCACCGCAGGATCAGCTTATTCTGGCGGGAATAGTTTTTTTTTTTTTTAAACTCTGTTCAGCTGACCTGTAGTCAATGAAGGGATTACTGGGATCTCATAATCATGGTCAGCTAGCTAATGCTTATAAAGCCCCGGGGTAGTGGGTTTTTCAGCATATGGATCGGGTTGCAGGCCCGTCAGTATTTGCAACATACTCAATTTATTCATCTCCATGCACAATTTAGTTCCACTCACACTGCCAACACTGGAAGTGCTTGGCTAAGGTGGCGGCCCTTTGCAAAGCTTATTTTTACTTCCAACGTTGCAAATGGTAATTCTTCCTCTTCTTTCATTTTATGGCGGTTGACAATCTTTTGGTATATTACCGCCAACTGCTGTAAATTTAGGATAATTTTAATTGTTATTTTTTTCTCTCAAAAAACCCCCCTCCACCCTAACCCGCATTCTTCGACGAACATAATTTCCTTTCTACAGTGGGGTGCAAAAATTTAGGCACCCCTGGTTTAAATGTCTGTTACAATTAATATTATTCTCCAAGTGATTGAAAGCAAACCTGAACACTAAATGCTACAAAGTTAAACATGACACCTCTCTGCAAATTCAAAAGCAAGGTTTCTTTTTATTTGAATGTTCTGAGTTTTTAAATGATAAGAAAGGAAAAAGGGCCCTGTGCAAAAGTTTGGGAACCCTTTTGGATTATTCTTTGTTGCCTTTTAAGAAGATGATTACTAAGGCCCAGACCCAGGTGATTTACTCATTAGGGCTTCAATGAGTCAGGTGAATATAATTCCAGGGTTGAACTATATATTTTGAAGTAACTCCATGCGTTTTAAAGTATCCGACTGTGGTGGCTGTTGTGTCTGGTGTTAAAAACCATGATTCCTCTAAACAGTTGTCCAAGGATGTCAAAATCAAGATAATTCACTTCCACCAACAAGGAGAGGGCTGCAAAAAAAACTCTTGCAACATTTCAAACTACCCATTTCTACTGTCAGAAACATTTTAAGAAAATGGAAAATAAACAGAACAATTGAAGTCAAGGCAAGATCTGGAAGACCAAGAAAAATTTCAGATAGAATGGCCTGAGATCTGGTGAAGAAATTCTCAGAAGAACCCACACATCACTGCAAAAGAGCTGCAAAAAAGAGTAGCAGACACAGGTCTAGTTGTTCACAGGACAACAATACAGCATACCTTAAACAACAAAAAGACCTACGGCAGAGTTGCAAGAAAAAGAAGCCTTTCCTCGACCTCAACACAAAATTAAGCATCTGAAGTATGCAAAAAAAAACCTTGAGAAACCTCAAGCCTATTGGAACAATGTGCTTTGACTAGCGAAACCAAAATTGAACTTTTTGGCCACAACCAAAGAAGGTATGTTTGGAGGAAAAACGGTGAAGCATTTGTGGGGAAGAACACGTTCCCAACTGTTAAGCATGGAGGTGGATCCATTATGCTTTGGGGTTGTGTGGCAGCTGGGGGCACAGGCAATATTGTGTGGGTGGAAGGAAGAATGGATTCCACCAAATATCAAGACATTCTAGAGGGTAATGTTCAAAGCTCAGTCCAGAAATTGAAGTTGAAGAGACGGTGGGTATTCCAGCAAGACAATGACTCAAAGCATATCTCAAATTCCACCATGAAGTACCTCTAGGAAAGATGGATGAAGGTTTTGGAATGGCCATCACAGTCCCCAGACTTGAATATTATTGAAAATCTGTGGAGAGACCTCAAACATGCCGTGCATGCAAGAAGGCCGAAGAATATTTCTGAGCTAGAAGTGTTCTGTCAGGAAGAATGGGGAAAAATTCCAAAGACAAGAATTGAAAGACTCTTAGCTGGCTACAGGAAGCGTTTGCAAGCTGTTATAGCTGCCCGAGGAAGTGTTTCAAAGTTCTAGCTGACAGGGTTCCCAAACTTTTGCACAAGGCCTTTTTCCTTGTTTTATTATTTTGAAACTGTAAAAAGTTAAAAATAAAAATTATTCTTGCTTTAAAATGTGATTAAATGTGTCATGTTTAACTTTGTAGCATTTACTTTTCATGTTTGCTTTCAATCACTTGGAGATTAATTGTAACAGACATTGAAACCAGGGGAGCCCAAATTTTTGCACCCCACTGTATATTTAAATGCTTGTCGTTTGGCTCCCACGAAAGCCTTTCTCTAAAATTCCCTGGATTTCCTCCCCCTTCACGTCGGTTATTTCCAAAATCTCCCTCGCTGCGTACACCACCATCCTTTTCCTCTCTGTCTTGGTTTCGATTTCAGTAGCACAGTTGATAACCATTGTTATAAATGCCAAGAACCTTTGTTTATCTATATTCAAAAACTGCTTGTCCTGTTTACTTTGCTCTTTCCCTTTCGTTTCAACTGTGTCCGTATCTTCCCCCACTGCTCTCTTTTCTGTCCTCACTTTCTTTACAGCCTCAGAATTATGACATCTTATTCAATGTCCGTGTTCGCTCAACCTCACTTTCCAGTTTCCTCCGTTCACATTGCTTTGCTAACGCTTCATGATTCCCTCGCCGGTGAAAACAAACAGCCTTTTCCTTTGTTAACTCGCAATCTTCCTCTGAACATCCTTCTTTTCCACACCTTCTGCACCTACAACACTCGGTCTTGCAGACTGCTGCAGAATGGCCATAGCCCTGACACCAGAAGCAATGAAGACGAGTCCTTTCATATATCCACACCCAGTAACTAACATAATCAATAAAAATCCTCTCTGGTAAATCCTTTTCAAACTCAAGAGGTACCGACATACAACCTGTCTCGGTTCTCTCACTATATCTTTTTAAGCGCCGAGCGGCGCAAATTCCCTCCACCTCCAGAAAATTATCTGAGTTCACTGAAAATGAAACCCCTCTACTAACCCCCTTCACTGTCGGTTATCGCTTCATAGGAAAAGGTTATACGTTTATTGTTGAATACTTTGATTTTTAGTGCCTTTTCGATCTGTTTTCTTGTTCTGCATTCCACAATCACAATTCCACTTCGAGATATCCTTACTGCCTTTACATCTCCAATCTCAGTTTTCACACATTTTCCAACCTTATGATTATCTCTAAACGCTCGGGTAATTTCCCAGCACTTTCCAACTGCTTTCACTCCAACTGCAAATGACTCTTCATCATCGTCATTTTCAATTCCTTTTTCCATTTCTCTCCATCTTCCCTATCCATTTGTCCACAACCCAAAATCCTTTTCCAAAATCTGAAATAACGCCGACAACAAACAATCCGTCCAAGCTCAAAATTCGCGCTCAACGTCTCTCCCTCCCCTGCCCTTTTGGGGTAGTCAAATGGTAATTGACTTGTTGCCTGCGTGTAAGTAGTAGGATGCTTTGGCAACAGGTGCCAGAGTTGCCAAGTCTGCTTCTGTCTGCGACTTTGGGCCCGTTTTTCCTGAATTTGCTAGAAAAAAATTAATTCGCGGGTTCTGCGGTTTTTGGGCTTGTTTTTAAAAAAAATATGGTTGCTTGTTAGAGAAGCGTAACAAAGCGACCCTAATAGTTATACATTTATGGTTGCTATTTCCCCGATTCATTGATTGACTCTGTCTGCTCACAGCCTCACGAGTAATGTGAAGAACCCGCCCTCCCACCACGCCCCTTGGTGAAGCAAATCAAAGATAATCTCTGTCTACCCCCCAACAAAATGAAAAAAGAACCCGCCCCCCGCTCAACGGAACAAAGAGATTCCACCCCAGGTGTGCACTGTCTTAGTATTGTCTAATTCATATTGGGCTTGTTTTTGAAGCTGCGGTCGCTTATTTGTCTTATCAGAGCTGGCAACCCTGACAGGTATGTGTCATCTGCAGTTACACCTCGAAAACTTGGAGCAGTCCAGGCTATTCAGGATGCAGCCACTGGTATCTGCTTAACCATTCCATGCTTATGCTGAGCTCGGCAGTACTCCACTTGAAAATGAATAAAAGACTGCTATGGTAGAAAGTTAATCTGCATTGGCGTTTGCAAATTGCTGCATTTCAAAAGGCTGTTCTGCTGATTGGTTGCTTTAAAAAACAAAGCGGGGGAGAAGAGAGAACGTCATGACGATTAGCGCGCTAATTGAACCGGTGTTATGCTGGCAGGAAGGCAGAATTCAGTACACCGGACATGTTTTTAGCTTCTGACTTGGAAAAATGATGATGTTTGTTCACATTAAAGACGTAGGCAACTCGTTACAGTTATAAGCAGTGTTGTGCTTGACGCTAAAAATAATGGTCATCATCAATTATCCGTAATTCATACGATGGTCTCTGAAGTAAACTAAGCTTTTCAGGTCATGGTTGCCTTGCTGCTTGCTTAAAGGAGGAGAACGCACCTCGGCAAAGTATATTTCAGCGATAGAGTAGAATTCTTTAAGTGTCTAAAATGCATAGTTTTATAAATTTTAATTTGGTAATAATCCAGTGCTACGCATTCTAAAACCAGCGAGTCTTTAAATGGACGTCAATATCACAGGGCAGACATTTTACTTGGGGAATCTAATTTTATCCAATCAAACGCCTTCATGAAAGGAGTGAGTTTAACTGATGTCACGAGCAGCGTCGCACAGTCTAGTGAACTGGCATTTGATTGGATAAAATTAGATTCCCCAAGTAAAATGTCTGCCCCGTGATATTGACGCCGATTTGAAGACTCTCTGGTTTTAAAATTTGTCACACTGGATGATTATGAAATTTAATTTTACGTTTTAGACACTTCAGGAATTCTACTTTTTGCTGAAATATATTTTGCCGAGGTGAGGTCTCTTCCTTTAAATAACTGGACCAAATTGTACAATCCCAATTCCAAAAAATTTGGGATGCTGTGTAAATTGTTAATAAAGACAGAATGCAATGATTTGCAAATCTCATAAACCCACATTTTATTCACAATAGAACATAGACAACTTATCAGATGTTGAAAGTGAGACATCTTACCATTTCATGAAAAATATTAGCTGATTTTGAATTTGATGGCAGCAACACATCTCAAAAAAGTTGAGAGAGGGGTAACAAAAGGCTGGAAAAGTAAGTGGTACTAATAAAAAAACAGCTGGAGGAGCATTTTGCAACTGATTGGGTTAATTGGCAACAGGTCAGTAACATGACTGGGTATCCACCCGTTTCTCCGGAAGCCCATGGGTGGTGCCATGATTGAATGACTACTTCCGTTGTCCGGTTTTGTGTTTCCGGTAGCCTTGATGCTAATGACAGCAAAAAACAAAGCCAGCTAGCCCAAACAACAAAAACATCAGAAATAATGACATCAGTAGGATGTTCATCATTTAACCACTCACTTCTGAACATAAGCATACATATCTTCGGCAATAAAAGCACAATAATGTCTTTGTAAATATATTTAATTGTTCCCATGTTTGGATAACTGAACGGAGCTTTGGTTTAATGAATAACGCTGCCTTCCACAGAATAGCTGCTGCATGACAACATGATTTCCCTAATCCAGCAATTCACGAGCAGCCGACTATCTCCACAACTTCACTTACCCTTAGCATTACCCACGCTTGACTGTTTTGCTTGACTGACCCTCTGGCTGGGCTGAACAGCTGCCTTCAGAAATATGAAGTCGCTGTGTTTCTTGAGCAGTACTTTTGTTACTATGCAGGTAATTATATGCCTCTGTGCTTTTATAATTTCGCAATTCTTCGCCATCAATGCCTTCGGAAAACACAAGGTAACTAGAGGCACTCCTAGAATGCAAACCTCCGCCAAGGCAGCACAGTCGTAATCTTGCTGAGTGAACATGGCTCTTAAGAAATTTAAGGTTTATCACATAACTGAAGTACTTTTCTCATAGCCCAGGTCATGACATATTTTTGACATGACCCTATATTTCACTTTTGTGAAAATCGCATTGGCTGAGAGTGTGGGGGGCAAGAAATCGCTTAGTGTTACGTCTCGCTGTTTCTACCAAGCCAAACTGAATACCAAGAGTAACATTGGTTCGGTATGGCTAAGCTCGGCAGGAGGCTATTTAAGCGCTACTGACATTTTTTTTTTATCTTTATTTTACCAGGAAAATTCCATTGAGATTTAAAATCTCTTAAATTTTAAATCTCTTAAACTTGTAGATAAAAGAATAAATGTGAATCTGTCTGCGAGTAGACAAAGCAGACCATCCAACCCGAGCATACAACACACAATGTAAGAGCTTTGAGATTAGTAATAAATCGTAGGGCTCCATGATACACAGTGTCCAACGAGTGTAGCCATTGAGAAGATGCATGCATGTATAAAACATCGCCATAATCCAGCACAGACATAAAGGTGGCAGCAGCAAGTCGCTTTTTGCCTCGAATGAGAGGCAAGACTTGATTCTAAAATAAAAGCCCAATTTCAATTTCAGTTTTTTAACTAACTGTCGAATGTGAGGTGCAAAAGACAGAGCATCATCAATTATAAAACCTAGATATTTGTATTAAGTTACAAATTTGATTTGAGAACCTTGAAGAGTAATGATTGCTTGAAGATCTGGAGATCTTTTAGATCTAAAATCCTTTTGATTTAGAGCTGGAGAACAGCGTAAGTTTGGATTTATCAGCATTTAAAACAAGTTGTAAGTCACATAGGTTGGTTTGAACAGTATCAAAAGCTGACTGAAATTTGCTGAGTGCACTGCTAACTGCGGAAGCAGCAGAAAAATGAAACTTTGCATGTGGCACATTTTGATCCAGACAGTTTATATATATTATAAAAAGTAGTGGACCCAGGACTGATCCTTGGGGCACACCTTTGGTTATAGTGAGAGCACTGGAAGTTAGACCTCCTGCCTGCACACATTGAGATCTGTCTGATAGATAGTTTTCCAACCAACAGACTGATTGTCCTGACAATCCAATACTGACAAGCCTCTGCCTCAAAATATCATGATCAACAGTATCAAAGGCCTTTGATAAATTGATAAAAAGGCTGTGCAGTGCTGCTTGTTGTCTAAAAAGTCAATAAAATCATTCACTACCTTTACGGCTGCTGTGGTAGTGCTGTGCTTTTTCCTAAAACCAGACTGAAAATTAGATAAAATATTCTTCGCAGTTAAAAACCCTTTCAGTTGATCACTCACAAGAGACTCTAGAACCTTGGCCAGGACTGACAATTTGGAGATGGGCCTATAACTGTTCACCTCTATCTGGTCACCCCCTTTGAACAATGGAAACACATATGCAGATTTTCAAAATGTGTGACATAACTAAGTTCACGTTACTTAGCTAGGTAGCGTGCACACAATACTTTTTCAAAACCAATATGTAACATTAGTTTGTTACCCAGCTGGGTAACATTAGCTAGCTGCTCAGTTGACTGAATTTACAAAGCGTTGCTCGTTCAGCCACGAATGTCTGTGACTCAGAGACTGAGTCAGCAGAGCAATGTAGTAAGCGCAATGCTAACACACATTGGGCACGAAGAGAAATTACATTTGCTTTCCATACAATTATGCAATTCAGTTATGTGATAAACAGAATGAGAAATTTATGAAAGTCGTTGAGTAAACTTTGGGTTTGTTGCTCACTAAAGCTTGCAACAAATGCATAATTTACTCAACTCGTTTCACAAGTTTCATATGACACGCCTTCTCTTGTAAGATCCTGTATATCTGCAACATCGGATTTTGCGATGGTTGCTTTGGCGGCCATATTATTTGACCAATCGCTGTCAAAATCAACAGGGTCCATCCCTGATGTAATTGCAACCAACCCACAAAATTTCAGAGATATCCGTTAATTACTTTTTGAGTTATCTTGTTCACAAACAAACAAACAAACAGACAAACAGCACCGATCACATATACCTTCTCAGGGTTCAACGCTGACTTTTTTTCCAAGTAGCACATATGCTACTTAACTAAAAAATGTAGTAGCAAATCGAGAATTTTAGTAGCACAATGAAAATGTATCAAATAATGTTTGTTTTTTTTTTGTAAAGGGATACAAGGAGACAACTTTGAAAAATGATTTAAATACAGAGATCATTCAAGTTTTCAATAATTTCAGTTTCAAGCCTTTACAAGTAACTGTTACATGCAGTTTGGTTGCTGCTGAGTTGAATTTTGTCTCCTCATGCTACAAGCAAGTAACTGTCAACTGAGCAACTTTATCACTTGCAACCTGCAATTAAAACAGGCCTTAATGTATAGTTGTCTGAACAGTGATTTACGGGTGTGTAAAAACATCAAGCGAACACATCCAGTCGAGAATTTAGAGTATAATTTCTAGTGCTGCTTGACGTAGTAATGGCATATAATGGCAGCAGCCATGATACTGATGAAAAAACAGGTTGCTGGGGCATGCGCTGGGGCAGGCCTAATGCAAAAATCCCAGCAGAGAATCATGCTGCCATGTTTACCATAGTAACCCGTATTTGGGCTGAAGCACAGCTTCTCAGCTTTCAGGAACCGTTGGAATTTTTTTCTATTGCGCAAAACTTACAGTAATTACGGTACTTTCAAAATTACGTGCATATCTGTGTCGGCAACGACACGTTCATAAAATGCGCACATGCTGTCCTGGTTTAAATGGGTTAAACATTAATATTAAATCCTAAACCCCCTTCTCAGAAAAAAAAACACCCCCCACCAAAAAAAAAAAAAAAAAATTGGCGCCGTCAGTGCCCCCTTTTCAAATTGCTCTGCCAAATGAAAAGGCGAAAAAGTGTAGGTTGGATTAGGAATTCTTTCATTCTTTCCCAGTTAATAGCTAAGCTAACGTCATCAATAACGGTAACGTTAGCTAGCAATGAAAGCTGAGAACTTTACCGGGGTCTAGAAAGTATTATGTTGATACATAATTACAGCGAAAACTAAGGCTCTTAAATGCATTAAAATGGCCATTTGCGGATATTGGCCTCCGGGTAATGTTAACTTTATTTTCTTTTTTCGCACTCTCCCGCCTTCAGAAGACAGAAGCTAGATCCATGCTTGAAGGAGTTTTTACAATTCCTTACGACAGTGAATGATTTTCCACCACATAACAAATTCAGTTCATTTAACCAGTCTCACTTTGATACCATAATCCTCTCTTGAGCATCTAACAGCAATCATAGCTTAACTTACCGAGATTTACTGAAGATAAAAACGTTTTTTTCGTGCTCCATGTAGATTATAAGCCCTATATATACGGCTCGTTGAAATCGGTTTAAGTGTAAACGGCGTTGTAGATTAAGAAAATTCACATTGCCCCAGTTTACTTGAATTTGTTTACATGCGGGCCCTGCCCTCCCTGATGTAGCTTACGCTTGGACGTATTGGAGCAACAGGTGAAAGCTGCGAGGAGGTTCCAAGATGGCTACCGAGTAATGGCATTTGTACTGAGCTCCTGCACGGAAAATTTGAAAAGGTGGAAAAACAAGAAGTTCCAGCTCATTTGACTGTCGCAATAAACGAACTAATAACTAATACACCAGAAGGTAACTGAACGCCGAATTGCGATAGAAAAAGAATGCAAAAAAACCAAAGTTTCTCGCCTGGAAACGAGCCAGGCAATGTTTCATTCATCACATGCCATGACTATGTTAGCTATATAACACGAGTAGCAGCCCGCATGGTGGAAGAAGACTTTCCCTTGCTGCCCGTGGCTCCTTGTAAATCCCCAGCAGGAAAAAAGGCTCTGTATGACAATGAACCCACATCTCAAAATCATATCGTCTCCACTCTCTCACAACTTATAAACGAACGAGCTGACTTGCTGGAAAAGTTGGTGAGTGAGAATTCCCGGAAAATTGACAAAAACTCGATGAAAATAGAAGGGCTAAAGAAAACAATTGACTTTGCTTGCAGTGAAATTAAGGACACTCAAAAGAAAATGAAAGATGTTGATGCTCGGCTTAAAGAGGAGGAGCGCAAAGTTGCAGCGCTTCAAACTCGTGTGTGTGAGCTGGAAACTTACTCCAGACGGTGGAATCTGAAGCTGTATGGCGCTGCTGAAAATACAGATGAAAATGTGAAGGGGAAAGTAATAGAGTACTTAAGTGATGACTTCACAGCTACTTAGCTTCTGGTGTCAGAAGTAAAATCCCTATGGGAATTTATAACGGGGTTTGGACACTTTCTGGCATTGCTCGAACTCGTATTAATTTTATGAGCCGCCTCGCTCCGAGATTAGCCTATGGGGTATACAGATACAAATGATCACATCTAATCCGTTGTTTATTGCCAAAAATTATACGCTTTTGCACTTGTAGTCCAGTTTGTAGTCCACTTCTGCAAACTACATATCCATTGCATAAGCGGGCGAGTACCCCGTGATTTATTCCCAGCCAATGGGGTACCTCAGTTTCAGCAAACGTTCATAATGCACGACGGTAGCCGATCAGTGCCTGAAATTGCCGTTGCCTATGTCCGTGCATCCGTTACCACATAGCGGGCCACCATTAGCTAGCTACATGCCTAGAAATGAATGGATCACAATGAGTTATTTTGCCATTTAGCAACGCTAGCGAACCACCAAGCTAGCCACCTAGTGAGCTTATTCTTGCACACATAGTTAAATCGATAGAAACAATAAATGGTTAGTTTAATGTCACTTACTGCTATTTAGCAAGCTAGCTAGCATTAAAATTCACTGAATATAAATGGCTAAGCTAGCGAAATAGCTAGTTCGCTAGCCTAGCTAGTTAAGTCAATAAGAATTGTGAGTAGCCATTATTTGGCTACTTAGCTAGCGTCGAGCCGGGAACATTTTGCGAGCTGGCATTTACATATTGCCACCTAATTATTAGGTGGCAATATGTAAATGCCAGCTCGCGAAATGTTAGTCAGCTACCGAAGTCGGTAAACTAGCTCGCTGGCTAAGTTAGCCAGCTAACAGTCAGTTTGCTTGCTCGGCTTGCCTCACATGGTGAATATTAATTGCTAAAAACAGTGAATTGCGATTATTTCGGCACTTAATTAGCGTTAGATGAGCAAGCAGACCTGAATTAGCTATGTAGCTCATTCAGTTATGCGTTGACAAAGCTGATTAGCTCGTTCGCTATGTAGCTAGCGAGTTTTTAAGCAAACAAACGATGGCCAAAGATGCTTGGCTATTAAAGTAAATTGGCGCTAGTTGTAAACCTTAATATCTAGCAAGTAAACATAACTAAGTAGAGCGTAGAGTGGCTGAAAAATTCACTGTCTCACCAAGCTAAACAAACAAATAGCTATGGCAAGGTGCAGGTAATTTGTAACGCATTTTAAACTGGTTCTGCCCAGGAATCAGGAGGATCATGGGACGTGTAGTTTTTAGACTACAAATAGGGTTAGCATGGTGGCGAAAAATTAAAATGATTTAAATTATAGCTGTCTCTGGTCAAGAAAAACGACATTTGTTGTTATTCATAAATATGACGTAAAATCTTGAAATCGATGGAGGCTTGAAAACAACGGAGTGCGCTTCAAAAGTGAACTGAAAAAAAAAGTCATTGGGTAAAATCATAGACAGTAAAAATGAATGAGAAATTTTACTTCTGACACCAGCGTGACGTCATCACTTTAGTACTCTATAGCGCTCTGCCAGACGATTCTTCCAGAGGAAAAGCACAAGCTCCCGAATGCCATCGATGTTGCACATCGCCTTGGAAAACCAGCACGGGACAGCCCCAGGCCCCGAGCGATCATCATCCGATTCTCCCTGAGGTCCTACAGAGATGCAGTATGGAAAGCTGCTAAAAGTCATCCCTTCATGCATGATAACAATCTCCGCTTTGCTGAGGATCCCTCTTAGCCAGTCCGGGAGGCTCGATTGAAGATGTGGCCAATGGTGAAGAAAGCGCGAAGTGAGGGTAAAGCTGCCTATTATGTTGGGGCTCGAGCCTTTATAACTGGACAGGAAATTATTATTTAAGGTGATGTTTGTATGATATGACGGTCTACATTTAATCCTAATTTACCAGTTTTGCCTATTTTTTTTTTTTAATATAAAACAACACTGCTTTATCAGGAGGCGCAGGACCAGCCTGCTTTAATTTCTTCTGGTGTAATTAGTTGAAACTACTGCCTATTTTGCTTTTGGAAAATACTTCAACTGAAAATGCGTCTAACTTTGCGAAAACTCCAATGAATGACCAAGACTTAGGGTTTATGCATCATAGACCGAGAATGTGCTGGTCTCTTTTGTTTGGTCTTAATTATTATTATTATTTTTTTTTTTACATTTTTTTATTTTACCAAGCTAATTTGTCACCTCTCCAGTGCAGTGGATGCCCAGTATAACTTTTTCTACGTACTTGTGCTAAGGTTTTTCAAAAGTTTTATCTTTGATAATTTCATTGTCTATAGTTTATCTAAATGCCAGGGGGTTAAGAAATCTCTCAAAATGTACAGCTTTATTTTTTGTTTTCTAAACAGCTAAATACTGATTTTTGTTTTTGCCAAGAATCTCATTCAACTTCAAATGATGTTAGTTTTTGGAGAACTCAATGGGGTAATTACTTGTGGTTTTCCCACTGTATAGAAAGATCAGCTGGTGTTTTAACCATGAGACATTGGTATAATGGTGACATTTTGCATACGGATACAGACTCAAAAGGCCACTTCATCGGTCATGTGGTGAGCTACAACAAGATTGTTTTAATCATCTGTAATGTATATGGGTACAATTCTAATTTAGAAAATATTCAGTTATTCGTAAACTTAGAGAACAGACTTAAACATTGGTTAGCAAAATTTCCTAATTCACGTATATTAGTGAATTAGTGAATCTAATTTTGAATCCCCAACTTGATCGTTGGCCACCTACGCACAATAATCCTAGAAATACATTCTTCCAACTTTTTATGGAGAGATATGACTTAATACACATGTGGAGAACTAAATTCCCAGATATGGCAACGTTCACTTGGAGTAACAAAAATAACACAAGACTCTCTCGTATAGACTTCTGGCTAGTCTTTAAAAGCATTAAGGAACAAGATATCTCTCTTAATATTCTTCCCTGTCCTTTAAGTGATCACAAAGCCATCTACATCTCCATCAGTCTATTTCCCTCAGATAACTATTGGAAATTAAATGATGCTCATCTTAAATTTGAAGAGGTTAAAACAAAAATTTTGCAATTAATAACACAGTTCTTTAACAAAACAAAAATGGAAGACTCCTACTGTTTGAACTGGGAATTATTTAAATATGAGTCAGGGAAATTCCTAAGAATGTTTGGTAGTAATTTTGCCAGGAAAAGGAAATGAGATGAACACAACATCATTACAGGTATTTCTTTGCTCTCTCAAATACCACCAGATGCCCTAACAGAAGAAAACAAAACAGAAATGTCTGAATTACAAGAAAAATTAGACACAATCTACAAAAGGAAGGCAGAAGGTGCTTTCATTAGGTCCCGAAAACAATGGCAAGAGGTAGGAGAACAGAACTCCTTGTATTTCTTCATACTGGAAAAACATCTCACTAAAATTAATTCAATTAGTGAATTAAGAATTGACGATACCATATCCGATGATCCAAAGGAAAAATCCAATTTTTGCTCCAATTTTTATAAGAAACTTTTTCAATCAGAATATTCCGAAGATGATTCCCTGGTATTTTTAAATTCATTACAAACACGCCTCAGTTAGATGACTCGGAAAGGGATCTATGTGATCTCCCTTTATCACTCGTAGAGCTCAGTAACTGTATAAAGTCTTTGAAAGACAACAAATCCCCAGGGACAGATGGTTTAACATCTGAGTTTTTTAAACTGTTCAATCAGCAGATGGCGCCCTTTTCATCACAAGTCTTCAAGGAGAGCATATCAAATGGGACGAAACCTTGGAGTATGACTCAAGGTCTGATAACGCTAATCCCCAAGCCTCATAAAGATTTGGTCTATATGGATAACTGGCGTCCAATTTGCCTCTTAAACAATGACCATAAAGTATTGGCTCTGCTTCTTGCTGAAAGAATCAAACAAGTGTTAAGCTCTGTGATAGACGAGGCACAATCAGGATTCATGCCTAACAGACGTATCTCCAATAATATTAGACTTGTTCTAGACCTATTAGATTATTCACATTTAAGTTCAGAAGACAGTTTCTTATTTTTCTTGGACTTTTACAAAGCATTCAACACAGAGGAGGACAATTTTCTCTTTCACTCAGTAAAGAAATTAGGCTTTGGAGACTTCTTCTGTAAATCCATTAAAACTTGTTACTATAACGTTAATTGCTCTATTAAACTTAACTCATCGGCAAGATTTGAAGTTAAACGTGGCATACGCCAGGGATGCCCAATATCTCCTTATCTCTTTCTACTCGCTGCCCAACTTTTATGTGAACATATTAAATCAAGTTGTCTGCAAGGAATTTCCATGCTGGCAGAACAATTATTATCAGCCAACTAGCTGACGAGACAACATTAATTTTAAAGGACAGCTCCCAAGTTCCTCTTGCAATCAGTATAATAGAATTATTTACTAAGGCTTCTGGTCTTCGCTTAAATCTTAAAAAGTGTGAATTATTACCTGTTAAAGATTGTAATTCTGACTCAATTTCCAATATCCCAGTAACGAATGTAGTTACTTACTTAGGTGTCATTATAGATAAGAATGAATGTCAGAGGTGCACAAATAAAATTAACCCAATCATTGAAAAAACAAAAAAGAAATTTAATCAATGGCTTTGATGTGACCTATCATTGAGAGGCAGGATTCTTCTCACAAAAGGGGAAGGATTATCAAGGTTAACATATGTAGCTCTTTCACTAAGTGTAGATCGTCATATGTGTAAAATAATAGACAAAGTTTTATTTGATTTTATTTGGAAAAACCACACTCATTACTTAAAAAAAGCTGTTTTCATGAATGAATACAATAAATGTGGCTTAAATGTTTTAGACTTTACTCTGAATTACACCTTCAACATTAATTGGCTTAAGCGCTACCTAAAATACCCAACATCTTTGTGAAATTTCATTCCCCATTATGTCTTTTAATCAGTTGGTGGTCTTAATTTTATGTTATTGTGCCCTTATAATATCGAAAAAAATTCCTATCGAACTCGAATCCTTCCATAAACAACTGTTGATGGCCTGGTCTTTAACCTACAAGCATAATTTCACCCCTCACAAATTTAATATTTGGAATAATCAATATATTCTATATAAAAAGAAATCTATTTTCTTTCAACAATGGTTTGATAATGATATTTTACTGTTAAGTCAATTATTCAACTGTCAAGGTCAACTTTTCATTTACACTTTATTCATCACTATGGAATTCCTGTTACACCAAAAGATTTTTCGATTGTCTTTGATGCTGTTCCCTCTAGTATTATTTCTTTGTTTAAGGGCATTGAAAGAGAATGTACCCAACCTACATTATTAGATGTAAAGGAAACAAATGTTGGTAAAGTTTGCTTTTCAATGCAAAATAAGAACAAAAATAGAGCAATCCGTCAACTCTTTCAACAAGACACTATAAGTGCAGCCTCTGCCATTTCATATTGGCGCTCTTTTGCTGATGACATTTGTTGGAACAAAGTTTGGGTATTGCCTCACAAGTTTTTTTTAACCAATAAAGTGAAAGAAATATCATTTAAAATGATCCACAGGTTTTATCCAACTAACACCTACTTGCAAAGACTGAAGAAAAATCTCGATGGTAGTTGTTCCTTTTGTGGTGGAAATAATGAAACTTTGGTCCATCTATTCTGGCACTGCCCACACACTAAAAAACTGTGGGGAAAACTGTCGCAATTTGTTGCACACCATATTTACCCTCAATTTGTACTGCTTTGGAACAATGTTTTGTTTGGATTCACTGAATTTGACTGTAATCTTAGTTCCCAGTTCTTTATAATTAACCTACTTATTATTCAGACCAAATTTTACATTCATAAATCTAAATTTTTGAAAAAAACACCTCATTACTTTGAATTTAACATCTGCTTCAAACAATACATTCTCTCCATTTCTGACAGTAACAACAAAGAAGCTGTTAAAACTCTTAACCTCTGTAAGCTTTACGAAATTTTTACTTGAATTTATTATTATTGTAATTTTTTTTTAATGGACTCATTTGTTTGTACCTATGAATATACTTCCCCCTGGCATAGATTTACATTCTTTTTCTTGTAAGACTTGCTCTTGTCTTTGTAAGACTTTATAATTGCAATAAAGTTTTGGGAAAAAAAAGCCAAAGCTGCTAATGCGGCGTCTACTTACTGGTTGGATGAATGGATCATGTGATGTTTTTGACGCACAGCATTGCTTCAGTCAGTGCTGTGACAACTGTTCTTCTTTGGCTTTCCAGCATGCAAGCGCCCACGTTGAGTTACTTACTGCCCGCACTGGTCATTTTTGTTATTCGCACACGTGCTACTAAATACATATTACAATTCGCCCACACCTATTTGCAGTCGTAAATGCGAGTGAAACACTCGCACTGTTGAGCCCTGCTTCTGCCAACTTTGTTTGGCTGAGGTTAATAATTAACTATGCTGATGTTGCTTACATCGGGCCATTGTTTCATGTCATCTACCCACTCTGTGAGAAGTGACGGGTGAGGCACTGTAATGGAATTGCCCTCATGACTTTTTAAAACATCCGTACTGTGTATCCACCTCCGTTTTGTTTCCATTTGTATTAGCTAAAAGCTGGCTTTTACAGCTATGCAACCGTAAACAAACACATCAACCGGAAGAGCAGAACCAGGAGCCGCTATGATTTATGGGTAACATCACAAAGTCATGAAAAGGGTAGATAAAAAGAGCATTTTAGAGAGGCAGAGTCTCAGAAGTAAAGCTGGACAGAGATTCACCAATTAGCAAAAAACCTGCATGTAAAAATTGTGGAACAATTTCAGAAAAATGTTCCGCAATGTAAAATTGTGAAGACTTTGAATCTACAGTACATAACATCATCAAAAGATTCAGAGAATCTGGAGAAATCTGTATGTGCAAGGACAAGTCCGAAGGTCAATATTGGATGCTTGTGGTCTTCTGGCCCTTAGGTGGCACAGCATTAAAACAGGCATGATTCTGCCCTGGAATACACTGCATGGGCTCAGGAACACTTCCAGTAATCATTGTCTAAACATAGTTCGCGGTGCAATCTACAAATGCAAGCTAAAGCTGTATCATGCAAATAAGAAGCCATATGTCAACATGATCCCAAAATGCCGCTGTCTTCTCTGGGCCAAAGTTCATTTAAAATGTACTGAGGCAGAATAGAAAACTGCCCTGTGGTCAGATGAGTCCAAATTTGAAATTATTTTTGGAAACCACGGACATCATGTCATGCGTTTTAAAGAGGAGAGGGACCACCCAGATTGTTATCAGCGCACAGTAGGGCTGTCAAAATGAGCCTAAAATGCTGGTTGAACACATGATATTGACATAATATCGAATACTATTCTACTTTCTGTATATCCCACACAAAACAACGAGATACCAAACTACGTTGTACTACTAACATAAGATACATCAACATAAACATATATTTGATGGATAATAAACACAGATTAAGACCTAGAGTTTCCTATGTCTCTGGAATAAGCCCCGACAGAGTGAGTCTGAACTCAGGTCCCTGACGCAGAGCTTATGAAATAACACTCCAGTCTCATCCAAGTTTGAACGAGATGTCAACCATTCAGTTTTATTTCGTGAGACACTTGTTAATTCCACAACATCATTAGCTCTCTCACCACAGCTAAATCCAAAACTATTCTTCGCAAATGAAACTGCATTTCGGAAAGCAAATTTTCTCTTCTCCGGTTTTGACATTACACAATAAAAACCAGCACCCGCTGCCAGAATGGTAGGCTGACTCGAACTTGCATAGTTTGTGAACAACTTTCGTTCAGTCCTCCGTTATACCGTCATCGACTGACCAAAACCCAAAGTATTTCCAAATGGTGCTTTTTAGATTCTTCGGTGTATAAACCAGTTATTTTCTGAACCAGAGCTTTCTTGTGAAATCGAACTCTCCGCCATCATTACCGCGTAAAATATCAACGAGGTAGTGTAACTCCAGCTCCTGGCTGTCTGTCAAACTGGTGTTGTGTAAAATCTTGTCTCCCCCATGTGACTTTCGTTGCATAAAGTGTGTCAATTTGCGTCAAATCGGGACTAATTTTTAAAATGAGCTCCATTGGAGTTACAGGAGGTATTCTGGAGTGGATTCAAAACTGGTTACAGGACAGAACACAAAGAGTGGTGGTCAATGGAATCTCATCTGAGCTAGGTATGGTGGGGAGTGGCGTCCCTCAAGGATCGGTGTTGGGACCCCTGCTGTTCCTCATCTATGTTAATGACCTTGATAGGAATATTGAAAGCAAATTAGTTAAATTTGCGGATGATACTACAACCCCAATTCCGAAATAGTTGGGACAAAGTGTAAATTGTGAATGAAATCAAAATGCAATGACTTTCAGATCACATGAGCCAATATGTTTTTACAATAGAACATAGATAACATTTCAAATGTTGAAACTGAGAAATTTTACATTTTTATCCACAAAATGAACTTCTTTTAAATTTTCTGGCTGCAACAGGTCTCAAAAAAGTTGGGACACAGGCAAAAAAAGAGCTGAAAAAGCAATTAATATATAAGAGAATCAGCTGAAAGAACATATAGCAAGTAATTAAGTTAACTGGCATCAGGTGTGTAACATGATTTGCTATAAAAGGGATGTCTTAGAGAGGCTGAGTCTCTCAGAAGTAAAGATGGCCAGAGGCTCTTCAACCTGTGAAGGCTTGCGTAAAAAAAATTGTGGAATACTTTAAAAACAATGTTCCTCTAAGTCAAATTGCAAAGGCTTCAAAGGTCTCATCATTGACAGTGCATAACATCATCAAAAGATTCAGAGAAACTGGAAAAATCTCTGTGCGTAAGGGACAAGGCCGAAGACCTTTACTGGATGGCCGTGATCTTTGGGCCCTCAGGTGCCACTGCATCACTCACCTGCATGATTCTGTCATTGAAATTACTGAGTGGGCCCAGGAATATTTCAAGAAACCACTGTCTGTAAACACAGTCCGCCGTGCCATCCACAGATGCCACCTAAAACTCTATCATGCAAAAAGGAAGCCATTGTTGAGCATGATCCAGAAGTGCCGCCGTGTTCTATGGGCCAAGGCTCATTTAAAATGGACTGTAGCAATGTGGCAAAGTGCCCTGTGGTCAGACGAGTCCAAATTTGACATTCTTGCTGGAAATCATGGGCGTTGTGTCCTCCAGGCTAAAGAGGAGAAAGACCACCCCTCCTGTTATCAGCGTTCAGTTCAAAAGCCAGCATCTCTGATGGTATGGGGATGCATTAGTGCATATGGTGTGGGACACTTGCATGTTTTAAAAAGCACCATGAATGCTGAAAGGTATGTAAACGTTTTAGAGCAACATATGCTCCCTCCAGATGACATCTATTCCAGGGAAGGCCTTGTGTATTTCAGCAGGACAATGCAAAACCACATACTACAGCTATTACAACAGCATCGCTTTGTAGTAGAAGAGTCCGTGTGCTGAACTGACCTGCCTGCAGTCCTGATCTTTCACCCATTGAGAACACTTGGCACATAATTAAACGAAAAGTCTTTCAAAGGAGACCCAAAACTCTCCAGCAGCTGGAAGCCTGTATTAAACAAGAGTGGGATCAAATTCCAATGGCTAAACTCAGGAAACTTGTCTCCTCAATGCCCAGACGCCTCCACTCTGTGTTAAAAAGAAGAGGGGATGCCACGCCATGGTAAACAGGCCCCTGTCCCAACTTTTTTGAGACATGTAGCAGCCATCAAATTTGAAATGAGATCATTTTGTGGATAAAATTGTAAAATTTCTCAGTTTCAACATTTGCTATGTTATCTCTGTTCTATTGTGAATTAAATACTGGCTGGTGTGATTTGAAAGTCATTGCGTTTTGATTTTATTCACAATTTACACTTTGTCCCAACTATTTCGGAATTGGGGTTGTAAATTGGGAGGTTTGGCAAATAGTTTTGAGTCCACTAAAGTGATTCAGGATGATTTGGATAGAATCCAGAATTGGGCAGAAATGTGGCAAATGAAACTTTATTTAGCGAAATGTGAAGTCCTACATATAGGTAATAAAAACATTAGACAGGATTACTTCATGGGAGGTTTGAAACTGGAATGTGCTCCACATGAAAAAGATCTGGGAGTGATTGCTGACCAAACCCTCTCAGGTTCTAGCCATTGTGCCATAGCAGTTAAAAAGGTAATCGGATGCTGGGATATATAGCCAAAAGTATTGAGTGTAAATCCAAGGAGGTGATGCTTCTCTTGTACAACACATTCATCAGACCACATCTGGAGTATTGTGTACAGTTCTGGGGACCATACTTTACGAAAGATATAGAGGCTCTAGAAAAAGTTCAGAGAAGAGCCACTATGCTAATTCCAGCTATAAAAGATGAAAGCTATGAGCAGAGGCTGAAGATCCTTAATCTCTTTAGTCTTAGGAAAAGAAGACTTGGGGTTATCTGATTGAGGTCTTTAAATATGTTAAACCTTATATACTGTTCATATTTGATGCCCTCACAGTATGATCTGGACCAAGAATATCCTCATAATAAGTGTCTATACAAAATTTTGAATTACAGAGCTATTTTGAAGGTAAAAAATAGCCTATCTGACATTAGTAAATGGATGATTAATCCTAATTGATGTTTCAGAGAGCAAGGAGAGTCTATTTTTTAGGTTGTACAACACTTGTTTTTTGGAGAAAACATCTAATATCACACAATTGCATATCCTGTTTTTCCTAAGACATGAAAAGATAACTGCCATAATGACTGAAATAGATTTATAGATTTGATTGAAAGTGAAAATGGCAAGAACATTCTGGAACTGTTAGGATGTATAATATAACCACATAACCATTACAACCATTAAACACTGTCCTTGCTGCTATATCATGAAATTCACAATTTTAAGAATCACATAATCAAAATTATCAATATGATTCAACATTATTTGACATAAAACTAGTAAACTAGTCTGCGCACTGAAAGCAGTGGTAGGAGACCTTGGATGTGAGGGACTTGCAGATGGATTTGCCAAATTTGCTGCAGGTTGTCCCGGTTTTGTAGTCCTTTTTTCCAGAGCAGAAATTGCATCTCCTTGACTTGCTGATCAGGGCCCCCGACCCTCCCATTCCAAATTGATACTAATTTGTTTATTTTTAGATTATTTCATTACATTGTCAGGGCTTGCAGGTGCAGTTCTTGTGTCTCTGTCAAGGCACCCTCTGACCTTTGTATGACTTATTTTCCTTATGTGTATCATATATGATCACTCCTATGGTGTTTTACTATTTTACTGTTTCAAGATTCCCCCGACACTTCGAAGGCCAGCAGGTGCCTGCCTGCAGGAACCTGGGCAAATGTGGTGGGACCACAAACAGTTCTCGTGACAGTATCAAGGTCCCTCTTGAACTCTGTCACCACTGTCCGATAAAAAATACACACAGACATCAATTGTACAGTTTGACAATTTCAAAATTCCCTAAAACCACCATTGTCCTTGATTTGATCCACACTAGTGGTTATAAAATCCATCTAAATAGATATGGGTGAAATTTGACCCGGAACAGCCTCAGTGGACAAAAATTTGTAGCACTGGTACAAAAATATCAAATTTTAAAATGTTTTCATTTTTATGTATTTTGAGTCACTTTCGGAAATGTCATCAAATTTCAGGCTAAAAGAATAACATTTAGGGTATGTTTGCTATTGTCAAATGTCAAAATACGTCAAATTTGACCCAAACAGTATGTAGGGGTTAAAGGAATTAACAAGGTGAATTATGTGGGATTCCTTCGGCCAAGTTTTGTTAGTAGAACTTGGGGTCACTAGTGGAAGTTGACCAAGGGTAAATTTAGCACCGATGTTAGGAGAAATTTTTTCACCCAGAGAGTAATTTCAACGTGGAATAGCTTGCCTGACCATATTGTTGAGGCAGAAACCTTGGGAATTTTCAAGAGCAGGCTTGACTTAAAGCTAGATACCATTGAGTCATTGAGTATCTGAAGTGACATATTCACGATAGTAGATAGAAACTGGCGAGCCTAGTTGGGCTGAATGGCCTGTTTTCACCACTCATGTTATGTTATTTGAGTCATCAACGGGATTTGCGTGGTAACGAGGTATTCTTGGAAATAAATAAGCAAATTCGTAGCATTTAAACACAATGATTAGTACAGATGTTAGCGGACGTTATACAATCGTTCGCATGTACTGAAGTAACTAGCTAGCTAGCTTGCTAATAAGGCCACAGTTTGCTTTTACTGTAATAAGGGCAAGCTAGCCAGCTAAAGTGAAAACAAACTCTGTAACGATTAGCTAGCACACCAGTGCAGCGAGCTAGCTAGATAGCTTACTAATAAGGTAACAGTTCGCTTCTACTATAATAATCGCTAGCTAGCTAGCTAAAGTGAAACCGAACTGTTTAATGATTCACTAGCACACCAGTGTAGCCCGCAAGCCAGCTAGCTTGCTAACAAGGCAACAATTCGCTTCCATTATAATAATTGCTAGCTATCTAGCTAGCTAAAATGATAATAAACTGTTTAATGATTAGCTAGCACACCACTGTAGAGAGCTAGGCAGCTAGTTTGCTAATAAGTCTACAGCAGGCTATACTACATGCATGCAGCCTCAATTCAATTAATTCTCTGCTATTTCATCAGTGAGCTATACGATAATCTTGCAAGACACGTCATTTGATGCGCATTATGCGACAGAAGTCACGTGGGGGGACCAGATTTTACACGACACCGGCATACACTGCTCATGCCAGGCACAAAGATGTAACATTTCAAGACAGTGAAATGTCTCTGCCGTATAGCGCGTTGGTAGGCACTTGCTATACACTGCACACATTGACAGTGGGTTAATTTTCCTGACGTGACTTTTTTTTTAATATTCGATAATTAATTTTCATGTTCTGTGGTTTTTTTATTGAAATAAAATCAATATATACTCAAATATGGAATATTCGTGATAGCCCTAGCGCACAGTTCAAAAGCCCACATCTTTGATGGTATCGGGTTGCATTAGTGCCTATGGCAGGGCGAGCTTACAGGTCTGGAGAGGCATTATCAATGCTGAAAAGTATATAGAGGTTTAACAACAAAATATGCTCCCATCCAGACATCGTCTCTTTCTGGGAAGGCCCATATTTCGGCAAAACAATGCCAAACCACATATTGCATCCATCACAGCGGCATGGCTTAGCAGTAGAAGAGTCTGAGTGCTGAAGTGGCCTACCTGCTGTAATAGAAAACATTTGGCGCATCATAAAACGAAAAATCCAGCAAAGAAGACCCAGGACTATTGAGCAGCTAGAATCCTAAATCTGACAAGAGTGGGACAACATTCCTTCCCCAAAACTTCAGCAATTGGTCTCCTCGCTTCCCAGATGTTTACAGACTGTTGTTAAAAGAAGAGGGTATACTAAACAATGGTAAACATGGCCCTACCCCAACTTTTTTGAGATGTGTTGCTGCTATCAAATTCAAAATCAGCTAATATTTTTCATGAAAAGGTAAAATGTCTCACTTTCAACATCTGACATGTTGTCTATGTTCTACTGTGAATAAAATGTCAGTTTATGATATTTGCAAATCATTGCATTGTTTTTATTTATATTTTATACAGCATCGCAACTTTTTTGGAATTGGGGTTGTAGTTGAAAATTAATGTTAACATTAATTGGTGATGTGCTGCTTGTTTTCTACCTGCTCTGACGCCATATGCTGGAACCACATGCTTTGTAATCAGATTTATTCCATTATTCCAGGCAGGTGCTGTCATTTGCTGCAGTGTCCAGTTAATGAAGGCAATGGTTTGCTAGTATTGCATTCCATATACCTTGCAAACGGCCACCCAGCGGGGATGTTTGCTACTTGACAGCTCAGCTTGTGTCTGATCTAGTGGATGTAGTGTCAACCAACATTCTCCATTTGACGCAATGGGAATGTTCAGAATATAGATCAGCCACTCCAGTTAGTTTTGGAATTTGTGTGATTGTGCAGGTCGTAATCTACCTTGTATGCAAGCAAATGGATTAAAGATCTGCATTGCCATTCCAAATCGGCATGTTTCCCTGGTAATTTTGGTCAATAACATTTTTCGCATGATTGGACGCATACTAGTACCCAGTTAAAGTAGCTCTGTTTAGCACTTTGCCTTGCAAGAAAACAATCGGACACTTTCCAGTATCTAGCTCATGTCCTCAGGCAGTGGTATATCTCGCGCTCGCTCAGCAATGCCATGGCATTGAGGCACATTGCTTGTCTGCAAGTATCACTGATATTTTGCTAGCATCTACCTCACGTCCTCAAATTGTGGCTCATGCATTATGATACGGCCACAGTTATTGGAGCATGCTGCCAAGCATGCAAACCATCTCCGATACCCTGCTGTAACTGCCTCATGTTCCCTAGCAATGGCTCATTTCATGTCTTCAGCTTGCCTTATGGTGGGTCTCTTGATAATTAACGGTGTTGATATTTGAGGTAAGTACTTTACTATACTCCTTTCATCTGCCTACTAACAGTATCCTTCATTTGGGACGGCTTCGCCGCTGCCTGCTATGAATGCATAATATACCTTCTAACTGTGGTGCCCCTCGCTTGGTTGAGCCAAATACCAAAAATTTGGGACCACAATACATCTGGCTCCAAGGGCCTATAGGTGTTCGCCTCAGGTCTTAGGGCTATGGTGGTGTCATTAGTTTTGGTGGGTGTTCATGTAGCACTCCCTGCTTCCAACTTCCTGCATGCTCATTTGTAGTCTCCACTTATGGTATACTTTTACCTTTTTCTTGTAATATCAGCATCAGTGGAAATGATGACATCATTTCAGAATCTTTGAAGGCATATTGACATTTTTTGTCATAATTCATGTGGTTTGGAAAATGCCTGATAACTCTGTGATGCAATGAACAAAAATGCCAGCTAAAAACAAATTGGCCAGTGATTCAACTGATTAGTCCAATAACTGAGTAAATTACTGTTTGGTCGCTAAGCCAGGAAACCATTTTGGAGTAATCAAGCATTATAGGGTGAGCTTAATGCAGGGTTTCCCAAAATTGGTCCTGGGGGGCCCCTGGGTATGCTGGTTTTTGTTCCAACCACAATTGCAATAAAATAATTTTTACAAGCAGCTATTTTTTCTTGAGAACGTGCTCCTGATCTTTCGATGAATTACTCATTTACATCTAATATTACTATTTCTGATGTAATATGATCAAGATTTTATGTAATCTTGCATGAAAAGCACCTAGTTTGAAAAATGAATAGCTTGATGAATTAACTTAATTGCAATTAAGATTGGAACAAAAACCACCATATACAGGGGTCCTCCAGGACCGAGTTTGGGAACCACTGGGTTAATGAAAGGCTGTTATGCCTCTGATGGTATATCATTGATATGTGAATATACAGTGTATATTTATGCATACTTTTTTTAAGTATGTGGGCTCACCCTGTGTCTCACTAAAATTAATTTTGCTTTTGTTGTGTAGGGCCTGTTGTGTATCAAGCAGTATTTGAGTCTGTCTCTCCCAGTAATCAGCTCCCACATTCGCCTTTATCCACTCAGTCACTGGTTTCATCCACTTAGTGTTGGTGTCATAGTGCACAAACTTCTCAAGATCCAAAAAGCCCTCAACAGTGAACTCTGGACTGTCAGTATCCCCAAAGACAAAAGTGTAGATGTACTCCAGACGGTGTGAGTCTGTGGGGAAAAAGCAAACACTTGTTAGAACCAAGTAGAACGCGGAGCACATTACAGCATTCAGCGGACACACTAATCAAAACAGCCATAAGGATGCACTAGTCGATCGGCTGCTAATAACTATCGACCTGATAGCGCATTGATACTGCGATCGGCAATTGCCCATCACTCTAGGCCAATATTATTCCCCACCTCAATTTCCATTCAACAATTCAGCTTTTATTTACTTTTCAAATTCATAGGCTTATGGCCAACAGCCAAGTCCGTTTCTTTCAAAGGCTTTAGTACATCCTATAATTATGAGGGGCATTTGCACTACAGTACTGTTTAGTTGTAGCGCCAACAACGGTAGCGCCGACAAAACCCTCCCCAGACCAGACACACAAACGCCTCAATAAATAAACAAGGGACAGTACTTTTTTCCTACACCAGCAGCTTAAGAGATGCTTGATAGAAACAAAATAATACACCAAATAGAAATGAGCTAACGTTTATAAATATCGGAAAAGGAAGATGGGTATTTTCCCTTTTTTTGAAAATAAAGCAAAATTTGTCTTGTTGACAAAATGGGTTCCACATCTACCTCTGAGATAACATAGACTTGACGTCTTAAATTTTGGTGACCTAGTTCCCTGCAATAGCGGGCTAATATGAATGTAATGGAAGTGAGTGAGTGATGATCCTTACATAGTTTTGGTTTTCATGTAGCTCCGTAGCTTGCTGGCTAATGCACACGTCAAATTATGCAGGCTGGGTATGAACAAACAACATACAATCTTACTGAATTGTACAGGACCCTGCAATGTTGTGCATTTTTGCATTTTAATTCAGTATGATGCAACTTCACAGATTCACAGCACATACAGTGCTGTGAAAAAGTATTTGCCCCCTTCCTGATTTCTTTTTTTTTTGCACATTTGGCACACTTAATCAGATCCTCAAACAAATTTTAATATTAGACAAAGATAACCTGAGTAAATACAAAATGCAGTTTTTATTTAATTTATTGAGGGAAAAAGCTATCCAAACCTACCTGGCCCAATGTGAAAAAGTAATTGTCCTCTTAACCTAATAACTGGTTGTGCCACCCTCGGTGACAACAACTGCAATCAAGCGTTTACAATTACTGGCAATGAGTTTTTTCCCATCGCTGTGGAGGAATTTTGGCCCACTCTTCTTTGCAGAATTGTTTTAATTCAGCCACATTGGTGGGTTTTCGAGCATGAACGGCCTGTTTAAGGTCATGCCACAGCATCTCAATCGGATTTAAGTCTGGACTTTGACTAGGCCACTCCAAAACCTTCATTTTTTTTTTTTTTTTTTTTTTTTTTTAAAGCCATTCAGAGGTGGACTTGCTGGTGTGTTTCGGAACATTGTCCTGCTGCATAACCCAAGTGCGTTTGAGCTTGAGGTCACAAACTGATGGTCGGACATTCTCCTTCAGGATTTTCTGGTAGAGAGCAGAATTCATGGTTCCATCAATTAAGGCAAGTCTCCCTCATGTTGATTATGGTTTGATATCATGGGGAAAATCTTCTCAGTATCTTATTTTTAAACTACAACGTCTTCAAAATAGATATGCACGCTTGATTTTGAAAGCAGACTTTTTTACTCCTCACACAGTGCTCCTCAGAGAGCTCAGCTGGCAATCTATCTCCCAGAGAGTTAATTATCAATTTTGTCTATATATGTATAAAACTATTAATGGACTTATCCCTGATTATTTAAAAGATTTGTTTACATTTAGAACCCCATCAATTTTTACAAGGTACGCAATTAATTCCCCTCTTTGTGTCCCCAAATCCAAAACTGAATATATGAGAAGGTCATTTCAATACCTCGTATCACATTACTGGAACAATCTCCCATCCTTTATTAGAACTACCCCATCACTGCACACATTTAAAACTCAATGTAGAATCTTATCTATTATTGACAGAATATGACATCTATGTCCCATTGCAGCTTAAACAATTAAGTTTGCACCCTCTCATATAATTTGTCCAGTTTCATTTTATTTTTTTCTTTTAAAATTGCTGTAACACTACAACTTGATTTTCCGTGTGTACATATGTAATTATCCTCATTTCACTTTTTTGTTTATGTGTAAAAATTTGTATTGGTAAATGTGTTTTATTTATGTTTGTATTGTTTTAATTGCAGGGCCCCTTTGTAAATCAGTTCTTTAACTGAAAGGGCTACCCTGTGAAAATAAGACGGAAATAAATAAATAATTAAGTCATCCAGTTCCTGAAACAGCAAAGCAGCCCCAGACCATCCCACCACAACCACCATGTTTGACTGTTGTAATGATGTTCTTTTTATGAAATGCTGTGTTAGTTTTATGCCAGATGTAACGGGACGCACACCTTCCAAAAAGTTCAACTTTTGTCTCATCGGTCCACAGAATATTTTCCCAAAAGTCTTAGGGATCATCATGATGTTTTTTTGGCAAGTGTGAGACGAGCCTTTGTGTTCTTTTTGGTCAGCAGTGGTTTTCACCTTGGAACTCTCCCATGGATACCATTTTTGCCTAGTCTCTTTCATATTGTTGAATCATGAACACTGACTTTAACTGAGGCAAGTGAGGCCTGCAGTTCTTTAGATGTCGTTCTGGGTTCTTTTGTGACCTCCTGGATGAGTCATCGATGCACTCTTGGAGTAATTTTGGCAGGCCGGCCACTCCTGGGAAGGTTCACCATTGTTCCAAGTAGGGCTGCACGATTAACCGAATCGCGATTATTTTAAGCGCAATAAAAGTAACAGCCACTACGAGGCAGACAGACGAGCTTGCTTATTACCTTTTTTATGACACATACCTAATGCGGTCATTTGAAGTACTTCCGGGAAGAAAACTGATTTGAAGTCCTCTAATTACCAGCGAGGTTGGACAGCCTTCATCGCCTTGGCATAATTAGCTTACCTTAAATCAATTCCTGTGTACTTTGCCTAACTTGCAATCAAGCCATTTATTCAGCCAATTGACTAATCAAAACCAAAATGTGGCCAACAATGATTAAGAAGAGATAATGAGAAGCAGACAGACCTGACCAGGCTGCCGTGTTAGATTGAAAGAATGTCAATGATTTAAATAAATAGCAGACCTCTGAATTCCTCCTCTCGTAGAATTTTGACATATTAAAAGGATTTCTTAATAATAAAATAATTTTAAGATGGCCCTGGTTTTTAAGCGTTTCAAAATATACGCAAAGTGGAAACATTTTGTGAAGCATCTCGAACATGAAACTGAGAGAAATTATTTTCGCATTGCACAAAATAGACAAATGCAGTGAAGACTTGGCAAACACGTTCAGGCAAATGCAAATTTGTTGTTCTTTTTATTTGCTAATTGAACAAGATTCATTTGAAATAAAGTAATTCATCGCTCTTGATTGTGGTTACTTTTGAGCGTCTAAATAGCCTACAGTGTAGGTGGAAAACATTTTGTTTAAGCGTATCGAACGTGACACGCAGTGCGGCCAAATGTAAAACTAGAAATAATCTAGCAAACACATTCAGGTAAATTACATGCTCAGCGAGGCAAAGTTAAGGTCTGCAAAATCATCATCCTCTACCTGAAAATTGCTCTCACTCCCTTCCCATTTACTTTGCTCAATTTGCAGTCAAACAGTTGATTCACTCAATTAACGATTTAAATTGGTAGACAGTCTGTTTATTTAGATATAATTTTTTTGTCACATTTTGAAATTAAAATGACCATGAAACATGACAGATTTGCCTGAATGTATTTGCTAGATTATTTCTAGTTTTACATTTGGCCGCACTGCGTGCAAATGCGTTAACAATTTACGTGTCATGTTCGATACGCTTAAACAAAATGTTTTACACCTTCAGTGTCGGTTATTTCGACGCTCAAAAGTAACCAAAATCAAGAGCTATGAATTACCTTATTTTAAATTAATCTTGTTCAATTATCAAATAAAAAATGCTACAAATTTGTGGCACGGATTCTACTGAATGTGTTTGCCAAATCTTTGGTGCATTTGACTATTGCGTGCAATGCAAAAATAATTTTACTCTCACATTCACGTTCGATATGCTTCACAAAATGTTTTCCACTTCACGTATATTTTTAAACGATTAAAACCAGGGCCATCTTAAAATGATTTTATTTTACAGCAATATTTTTAATAATACATAAAAATTCTCCGATGAGAGGTGGAAGTCTGAGGTCGGCTATTTATTCAAATCATTGACATTCTTTCAATCGAACATGGTAGCCTGGTTAGGTCTATATGCTTCTCATTATCTCTTCCTAATCATTATAGGCCACATTTTGGTTTTGATTAGTCAGTTGGCTGAAAAAATGGCTTGATTGCAAATTAGGCAAAGTACACGGGAATTGATTTAAGGTAAGCTAATTATGCCAAGGCGATGGAGGCTGTCCAACCTCTCTGGTAAGTAGCGGACTTCAAATCACAGTTTTTTTTTTCCCGGAGGCATTTCAAATGACTGCATTAGGTATGTGTCATTTAAAAGTAATAGGCAAGCTCGTCTGTCTGCCTCATAGTGGCAGTTACTTTCATTGCGCTTAATATAATCACAATTCGGTTAATCGTGCAGCCCTAGTACCAAGTTTTCTCCATTTGTGGATAATGGCTCTCACCGTGGTTTGCTGGAGTCCAAAAAAGCCTCAGAAATGGCTTTGTAACCTTTTCCAGACTGATAAATGTCAATGACTTTGATTTTCATCTGTTCTTGAATTTCTTTAGATCGTGGCATGATGTGTTGCTTTTTGCCTACTTCACTTTGTCAGACAGGTTCTATTTAAGTGATTTCTTGATTCAACAGGTCTGGCAGTCATCAGGCCTGGGTGTGGCTAGTGAAATTTAATGCAAAAAAATGTTGTTAATCACAGTTAATTCATGATTTAAGGGGGGGCCATTACTTTTTCACGTAGGGCCAGGTAGGTTTGGATAGCTTTTTTCCCCTTCATAAATTAAATAATCATTTAAAAACTTCATTTTGTATTTACTCAGGCTATCTTTGTCTAATATTAAAATTTGTTTGATGATCTGAAACATTTAAGTGAGACAAATGTGCAAAAAAAAAAAAAAAAAAAAGGAATCAGGAAGGGGGCAAATACGTTTTCACAGCAACGTATACTGTTGATGAAATTGATATTTGTGGTAGTCAGTTAAACAGGACAGCCAAAAAGTCAACGTTACAGCCTACTATCAGTCTGCTAGTGCTACTTGTGACACACAATGGCTTATGTTATTCATACCCAGCCGGCAGAAAAATAAGTTTTATTGGTGATTTTAGTAAAAAAAAAAAAAAACGTGTTTTTATTCACTGCTGCCTAGCGTTTTCCAAATACATATTCAGCGAACCTCGATCTGGCACTATAATTAGCATGACGTCATCAAAGGGACTCCCGATCAAAGCAAAACCAGCATGTGAATAGAAAACACCGAGAGCGATTCTGATTCCTCGGCTTTTTTCACCGATTCCTCTGACAAATTTGACGACAATGATAATATTTTGTTTGTGCCGGGTGAAAATGGTTTAGAGGATGAAATTAAATGTCCTGGAGAATTGGCAAGCACCTGTTTAATTTACTCCCTAAACACGGTATAGACCAGTTCGGGTTAAGCGAGATTTGAGTTGCGCGCATGCTCTTAGCAGACTATGTGGGGCAGAAGATGCGCAAATCACATTGAAAACGGGGGGGAATTATACGTTCTTTCACTTTCCCCGTGGTCAAAGGCAGCTTACAGCATGGATTCGGATTATAAACAGGAATATTTTTCGTTCAGGAACATCCTAGGGTGTGCAGTGTACATTTTGTGTCCAGATGGCAAGATTAAGAATTCTGTATTCAACCTACGCCAATATTGATTGATGTTTGGGTACCCAGAGAAACATTAGGATATGTAAACACATCAAGCGTACGTCTAGTCAAGGAAATTTAGAGTTAAGCTTCAAGTGCTGCTATTCGTGTTAGTAGCATATTATAACGCTGGCTGCCATGTTACTGATGACACACCAGGTTGCTAGGGCAGACACAGCAGACGCATTCGTGATATTAAATATGAAATTCTAAACCCCCTTCTCACTGATAAAAACCCCCTAAATATATTGGCACCCCCCTTTTAAAATCGTTCTGGCAAATAAAAAGCCGGAGAAAGTGGAGGTTGGATACGAAACTCTTTCCCCCTGACAATATTGCTAGATTGAGCTCCGTTAGTTTTCTCCTACAAACTGAACGCATTGACTCCTTCAGTGCAACATAGACTTGAATGATTATATCGGCGAGATACTGTCAAGGTAAGTCCTTGACGTTATATTCAGCACAAAAGAAAATCCAAAATCAAACGTGAAGCCTTCTGTCAAAAAGCAATGATATGGCCTTGTATTTTACATGTGTACCTGTGCACCTATCCATGTTGAGAGGAGATTAGGATCATGTGCACTTGCCGTTTGTTTTGAACAATGCAAATTCGTCGCAAGAACACTGTAGCTATTAGCTGACTTTTGCTGTGGGACACAATCATCGTGGTCTTAATGAAATTATTTCACGTCCGCAAATCTCTCTCTCTCTCTCTCTCTCTCTCTCCCTCCATGCCCGATACGGGCCTCGGCAAACTACATGGCATTTGAACTTGAACGGAGCACGCCGAGGTCTTTCCGTTGGCGTGCTGTGTCAATGATGGTTCTGGAGTTGGCGTTGTATTGCTTCAGAAATTGTAGTCTTTGTCCTCCTCTGGCTTTCTTCCCGGGGATTTTCCCGTTGAGGCAGAGATCTTCTATGGCTTCTTTGCGGATGATGTGCCCCAAGAACTTGTTCTGGCCAGGTTCTATCCGTTGGAGGAGCTGTCTCCCTTTCTGGACTCGGTTTAGGACAAGACGCAAAACTAACTGGCAAGCAAATTCAACTTTGTTGGCTATATATAGCAAGTAATTATGAAATCTAAATCACATGGAAACCAAATGATTATTGCAAGCAGCGAAATGAAAACCACACCTACACTTAGCTCTGAGGGGCTAAGTTCTATATTGTAAGCCCATAAGAGCTGACCAAGACTGTAAACATCATATGGCACTAACATGCCCCCTTTGGCCTGATATTTGTTTGCGGAGAGTTTAACATCTACTTAACTTTCCGTATAGCCTATAGGATCAAACAAAGCCAGTCCCTTTTCAAAATATGGATACAAAAACTGGACACTGTAACAACAACAGCTTGAAACAACAACAGATTAAATAATTCTTAGTCAATTAGTGGGCCAACTTAAATAATTTAATATCAACCAGTATCTTACCTATATTTCTCCGATCAGATCGCTCTTTTCTTTTAGCTTTTGTCGGTGTGAGCTCTTTTCATTTGTAGGGAAACACAGATGGAGCAAAGTTAACATCATTTGGATCAACAAAGTTGGGCCAGCCGCTGACAAAATGAGTACTGCAGACTCTAGTGTGATCATTCGGGACAAAGTCCTTCTGATTTATAGCTCAACAAAAACTCAACGAACAACAACGTGCCCAAAGTAAACAATGGCAGCCATTATCCCTACGAGTCCCTTCGCATACGTCATTACCCTAAGACTCCTGTAGATTTCTGAAGACGTTTCTTGGGAGATTCGGACTCCCAAGTCGGCAGATTTTTCTAATAATAAAATGTGAATTTCTCCAAAATGGTAGTTACTTGTCGGGAATCAATCATCAACATGAATTGCTTATAGTGAGCTGTTTGAGTGGACAAAACAAAGTTTTATGGCCTCCTGGCACTTTAAAAGCCAGATGCCTGTGCTCCTTGGCTACTTGCGAATGTAAGGGCGGATTTTCCATAAATTAGAAGATTAATTGGGAGTGTACCTGTAGTTATGTATTTATGACGTAATAATGTATGTATTTATGATGTAATAAACCCTCCACAAATTAAATTCATATGCCAGTACATTCTAAGTTGAGAATTTCAGCTGTTGATGTTGTATTGAGCATTGGATAATTTAGTTAAATACCATCGGAAATCTGTTGACATATTGTTTAGTTATTGGAGTCAAGCTTACATGTAAAGATCTACTCCTTCTTCAAGATAATTTATGGTTTACAACTCATAAACATACACTAACTCATTCGGCAAACATTTAATATAATTCAGTACCAATCTTAGCTGCATGTAAAGTGAATAAACATGTTTCCCAGATAATGTTTGCCACATTTTTATTACTGCTGATTTGTTAGATTGGAGTTATACTGACTGAAACACTTCATTAACCACAGTTTTAAATGTTGTAAAATGTTTATGCAACAACATTTTTAAACACCTCAATAGTCACCTATATCATTCCTATAATATTTCAGTTCATCTTCCTCAGTCAAAGGGACAAGTGCCTTTAGACACGACTCTCTGCTGTCCCATGGGGCCGCAAACGCCACCAGCACTGTGTTGCTGCTAAGGAGGTGAAAAATCTTTGATTCAGAGGGCATAAAAAGTAAATTTTTGTCAATTATACCCGGACAAGTAACTTTTGAGCCAGGACAAGTGAAAGGTCAATCTACTTGTCCGAAGGACAAGTGCCTCAAAAAGTTAATGTCAAGCCCAGGTACACAAAATGATTGAGTTGCTTTGGTTTTAGATAAACATGACCATTTCATGAATTTTACCTGCTACAATTTACTAGAAACATCATTCTGTGTTTGCCATATGTTTGCGGTAGACCGACTTGGATTGTCGGATCGGGATCCTCAAAAGGCAACGTAAAATTGTCAGGGGGAAAGAAACAAAATGATGGAGTTAGATACTAAGTTTGTCAAAGGTCTGTCCCTGTGGTTTTGTTTTTCAAATTGCCGTTGAATATGATCACACAAGTGCAGCACAACCCATCATTTATGGGGGCCATTTTTGCCAATGTAGCTCCCTTTTTTTTTACAGGTGTGACACAATGGCGAAGTACAGACACTGCATTCTATACAATGGACACTTTAATCCCTGTGGGACATACAGTCCACGCTCCTAACAAGCTATGACTGAAATGCGGAATGGACATTACATTGGTCCTTTCTCTGTTCAAGTGATTTATTTCAGAACACACATAGAACTTTCTTACACTAAATGCCTCTACACTGAACTTGAAGTCCGATAGCATTACAATGTATTTTTATATGTTCATATACGTGCTCAAAAGTAAGTCCTGACATAATTCTATCTTGTTAAATCAGAGCACAATATTTGTACAAAATGAAAAATTGAAATCAATTAGAAATAACTTCAGATACAGGTCAAGCTTCTGAGCTGTTTGATATCAACTGAATATGGCAAACATTGAAGATTCAGATGTGGAAAAATATCACCTGGTCTTTTTTTGAGTATCCACTTCATGAAACACTGATAGAAACTTAAAAACACTAGACCATAAAAAAAAAAACTTTGTTGTACACTAAAGGCGGTTGTTTATTCTGGAGGAAAACAAATGTAATCGATGAAAATAGTTTAAAAACTTGCATTTTGTATTTAGTTGTCTTAGCTATATATCACCTATGTATTTTGTGTACATTTTGTGAAACGTAATGGTCTAAAAAAAAAAAGGGTAAAAATGGAATTCTCTGTGGGTTGCTCATACATTTTAGTTGATATT
>JAFJMP010000081.1:0-90777 GCA_029692085.1 Gymnothorax javanicus | reverse complement strand
ACAATATGTCAGTGTTTTACGAACTCCTCAATCACAGACCCACAATGATTCCCTGAACCATTATGTCAGCGTTCTACACACTCCACAGTCATAGACCCCCAATGATTCCTTGAACCATTATGTCAGCGTTCAACACACTACCCAGTCACAGACCCACAATGATTCCCTGAACCATTGGGTCAGCGTTCTACACACTCCCCAATCACAGTCCCACAATGATTCCCAGTACCATTATGTCAGCGTTCTACACACTCCCCAGTCACAGACCCACAATGATTCCCAGAACCATTATGTCAGAATTCCACACACTCCCAAGTCACAGACCCACAATAATTCGCTGAACCATTATGTCAGTGTTCTACACATTCCAGAGTCAGCGACGCACAATGGTTCCCTGCACCATTATCTCAGAGTTCTGCACAATCCCCAGTCACAGACGCACAATGATTCCCTGAACCATTATGTCAGTGTTCTACACATTCCTGAGTCACAGACCGACAATGATTCAATGAACCATTATGACAGCTTTCTACACACTCCCCAGTCACAGACTCAAAATGATTCCCTGAACCGTTATGTCAGTGTTCTACACATTCCCTAGTCACAGACCCACAATGATTCCCTGAACCATTATGTCAGTGTTCTACACACTCCCCAGTTACAGACCCACAATGATTCCCAGAACCATTATGTCAGAGTTCTCCACACTCCCCAGTCACAGACCCACAATGATTCTCAGAACCATCATGTCAGCTTTCTACACACTCCCGATTCTCAGACCCACAATGATTCCCTGAACCATTTTGTCACCGTTCTACACACTTCCCTGTCACAGACCCATAATGATTCCTTGAAATTTTATGTCAGCGTTCTACACACTCCCCAGTCACAGACCCACAATGATTCCCTGAACCATCATGTCAGCTTTCTACACACTCCCGATTCTCAGACCCACAATGATTCCCTGAACCATTATGTCAGCGTTCTTCACACTCCCCAGTCATAGACCCACAATGATTCCCTGAACAATAAGGTCAGTGTTTTACAAACTCACCAGTGACAGACCCACATTCATTCCCTTAACCATTATTTCAGCTTTCTACACACTCCCCATTCTCAGACCCACAATGATCCCCTGAACCATTACGTCAGCGTTCTACACATTCCTGAGTCACAGACCCACAATGATACCCAGAACCATTATGTCAGAGTTCTCCACACTCCCCAGTCACAGACCCACAATCATTCCCTGAACCATTATGTCAGTGTTCTACACATTCCCCAGTCACAGACCACCATTGATTGCCTGAACCATTATGTCAGCGTTCTAAAAACTCCCCAGTCTCAGACCCCCAATGATTTACTAAACCATTATGTCTGCGGTCTACACACTCCGCAGTCACGAAGCCACAATGATTTCCTGAACCATTATGTCAGCGTTCTACACACTGCAAAGTCACAAACCCAAAATTATTCCCTGAAACATTATGTCAGTGTTCTACACATTCCTGAGTCACAAACCCACAATGATTTCTTGAACCATTATGTCAGCTTTCTACACACTCCCCAGTCACAGACCCAAAATGATTCTATGAACCGTAATGTCAGTGTTCTACACACTCCCCAGTCACAGACCCACAATGATTCCCTGAACCAATATGTCAGCGTTCTACACACTCCTCAGTCACAGACCCACAATGATTCCCTGAACTATTATGTCAGCGTTCTACACACTCCCCAGTCACAGACCCACAATGATTCCCTGAACCATTATGTCAGTTTTCTACACAATCCTGAGTCACAGATCCATAATGATTCCCTGAACCATTATGTCAGTGTTCTACACACTCCCCAGTCACAGACCCACAATGATTCCCTGAAACATTATGTCAGTGTTCTACACACTCCGCATTCACAAACGCACAATGATTCGCAAAAACATTGTTAGTGTTCTACACACTCCTCAGTCACAGACCCACAATGATTCCCTGAACTATTATGTCAGTGTTCTACACACTCCGCAGTCACAAACCCACAATGATTCACAAACATATTATGTTACTGTTCTACACACTCCTCAGTCACAAACCCACAATGATTCCCAAACATATTATGTTAATGTTCAACACACTCCTCAGTCACAGACCCACAATGATTCCCTGAACCATTATGTCAGCGTTCGACACACTCCCCAGTCACTGACCCACAATCATTCCCTGAACCATTATGTCAGTGTTCTACACACTCCCCAGTCACAGACCCATAATGATTCCCTGAACCATTATGTCATCGTTCTACACAATCCCCATTCATAGACCCTCAATGATACACTGAACCATAAGGTCAGTGTTTTACACATTCCCCTGTCACAGACCCACATTGATTCCCTGAACCATTATGTCAGCGTTCAACACACTCCCCTGTCACATACCCCCAATGATTCACAGAGCCATTATGTCAGTGTTCTACACACTCTCCAGTCACAGACCCACTATGATTCCCAAAGACATTATGTTAGTGATCGACACACTCCTCAGTCACAGACACAATGATTCCCTGAACCATTATGTCAGCGTTCTACACACTCCCCAGTCATAGACCCAAAATGATTCCCTGATACATAAGGTCAGTGTATTACACACTCCCCAGTCACAGACCCACATTGATTCCCTGAACCATTATGTAAGCCTTCAACACATTCCTGAGTCTCAGACCTGCAATAATTCCCAGAACCATTATGTCAGCGTTCAACACACTCCCTAGTCACAGACCCACAAGGATTACCTTAAACAATATGTCAGTGTTCTACACACTCCCCAGTCACAGACCCACAATGATTCCCAGAACCATTATGTCAGCGTTCTACAGACTGCTGAGTCTCATACCCACAATGATTCCCTGAACCATTATTTCAGCGTTCTACACACTCCCCAGTCACAGACCCACATTGATTCCCTGAACTATTATTTCAGAGTTCTTCACACTCCCCATTCTCAGACCCGCAATGATTCACTGAAACATTATGTCCGTGTTCTACACACTCCGCAGTCACAGACACACAATTATTCCCAGAAACATAATGTTAGTGTTCTACACACTCCGCTGTCAGAAACCCACAATGATTCCCAAAAACATTGTTAGTGTTCTACACACTCCTCAGTCACAGACACACAATGATTCCCTGAACCATTATGTCAGTGTTCTACTCACTCCGCATTCACAAACCCACAATGATTATCAAACATATTATGTTAGTGTTCCCCACACTCCTCAGTCACAGACCCACAATGATTCCCTTAACCATTATGTGAGCGTTCTACACACTCCCCAGTCACTGACCCACAATCATTCCCTGAACCATTATGTCAGTGTTCTCAACACTCCTCAGTCACAGACTCCCAATGATTCCCTGAACCATTATGTCAGCGTTCTACACAATCCCCAATCACAGACCCACAATGATTCCCTGAACCATTATGTCAGCGTTCTCCACACTCCCCAGTCACAGACCCACAATGATTCACAGAACCATTATGTCAGTGTTCTACACACTCCGCAGTCACAGACCCTCAATGGTTCCCAAAAACATTATGTTAGTGTTCTACACACTCCTCAGTCACATACCCACAATGATTCCCTGAACCATTATGTCAACGTTCTACACACTCCCCAGTCATAGACCCACAATGATTACCTGAACCATAACATCAGTGTTTTACACAATCCCCAGTCACAGACCCACAGTGATTCCCTGAACCATTATGTCAGTGTTCTAAACACTCCTCAGTCACAGACCCCCAATGATTCCCTGAACCCTTATTTCAGCGTTCTACACACTCCCCAGTCACAGACCCAAAATGATTCACTGAACCATTATGTCAGCGTTCTAAACACTCCCCAGTCACAGACGCCCAATGATTCACTGAACCATTATGTCAGTGTTCTACACACTCCCCAGTCACAGACCCACAATGATTCCCTGATCCATTATGTTAGCTTTCTACACACTCCCCAGTCACAGACCCACAATGATTACCTAAACTATTATGTCAGCGTACTACACACTCCTCAGTGACAGACCCACAATGATTCCCTGAACAATTATGTGAGTTTTCTACACACTCCGCAGTCACAGACCCAAATTGATTCCCTGAACCGTTATGTGAGCGTTCTACAAACTCCCCAGTCACAGACCCACAATGATTCCCTGATCTATTAAGTCAGCGTTCTACACACTCACCAGTCACAGACCCACAATGATTCCCTGAACAATTATGCCAGTTTTCTACAAAATCCTGAGTCACAGATCCACAATGATTCCCAGAACCATTATGTCAGCCTTCAACACATTCCTGAGTCTCAGAAGCGCAATGATTCCCAGAACCATTATGTCAGCGTTCTACACACTCCCGAGTCACAGACCCACAATGATTACCTTAAACAATAAGTCAGTGTTCTACACACTCCCCAGTCACAGACCCACAATGATTCCCAGAACCATTATGTCCGTGTTCTACACACTCCGCAGTCACAGACACACAATAATTCCCAGAAACATTATGTTAGTGTTCTACACACTCCGCAGTCAGAAACCCACAATGATTCCCAAAAACATTGTTAGTGTTCTACACACTCAGTCACAGACCCACAATGATTCCCTGAACCATTATTTCAGTGTGCTACACACTCCGCATTCACAAACCCACAATGATTATCAAACATATTATGATAGTGTTCTCCACACTCCTCAGTCACAGACCCACAATGATTCCCTGAACCATTATGTGAGCGTTCTACACACTCCCCAGTCACTGACCCAGAATCATTCCCTGAACCATTATGTCAGTGTTCTAAACACTCCTCAGTCACAGACTCCAAATGATTCCCTGAACCATTATTTCAGCGTTCTCCACACTCCCCAGTCACAGACCCACAATGATTCACAGAACCATTATGTCAACGTTCTTCACACTCCCCAGTCATAGACCCACAATGATTACCTGACCCATAAGTTCAGTGTTTTACACAATCCCCAGTCACAGACCCACAGTGATTCCGTGAACCATTATGTCAGTGTTCTAAACACTCCTCAGTCACAGACCCCCAATGATTCCCTGAACCCTTATGTCAGCGTTCTACACACTCCCCAGTCACAGACCCACAATGATTCCCTGAACCATTATGTCAGCTTTCTACACATTCCTGAGTCACAGACCCGCAATGATTCCCGGAACCATTATGTCAGCGTTCTACACCCTCCCCAGTCACAGACCCATAATGATTCCCTGAACCATTATGTCAGCGTTCTACACACTCCCCAGTCACAGACCCACAATGATTCCCTGAACCATCATGTCAGCTTTCTACACACTCCCCATTCTCAGACCCAAAATGATTCCCTGAACCGTTATGTCAGCGTTCGACACACTCCCCAGTCACAGACCCACAATGATTCCTGAATCATTATGTCAGTGTTCTAAACACTCCTCAGTCACAAGGCCACAATTATTCCCTGAAACAATATATCAGCGTTCTACTCACTACCCAGTCACAGACCCACAATGATTCCCTGAACCATTATGTCAACGTTCTACACACTCCACAGTCACAGACCCACAATGATTCCCTGAAACATTATGTCAGTGTTCTACACACTCCCCATTCTCAGACCCTAAATGATTCCCAGAAGCATTATGACATCGTTCTACACATTCCTGAGTCTCAGACCCGCAAAGATTCCCAGAAACATTATGTCAGCGTTTTACACACTCCCCATTCTCTGACCCACAATGATTCCCTTAACTATTATGTCAGCGTTCTACACACTCCCGAGTCACAGACCCACAATGATTCCCTGAACCATTATGTCAATGTTCTACACATTCCTGAGTCACAGATCCAGAATGATTCCCAGAACCATGATGTCAGTGTTCTAAACACTCTTCTGTCACAGACCCACAATGATTCCCAGAACCATTATGTCAGCCTTCTACACACTTCCGAGTCACAGAACCACAATTTATCCCGGAAACATTATCTCAGTGTTCTACACACTCCGCAGTAACAAACCCACATTGATTCCCAAAAACATTGTTAGTGTTCTACACACTCCTTAGTCACAGACCAACAATGATTCCCTGAACCATTATGTCAGTGTTCTACACACTCCGCAGTCACAAACCCACAATGATTTCCAAACACATTGTTAGTGTTCTACACACTCCTCAGTCACAGACCAACAATGATTCCCTGAACCATTATGTCAGTGTTCTACACACTCCGCATTCACAAACCCACAATGATTCCCAAACATATTATGTTAGTGTTCTACACACTCCTCAGTCACAGACCCACAATGAATCCCTGAACCATTATGTCAGTGATCTAAACAATCCACAGTCACAGACCCATAATGATTCCCTGAACCATTATGTCAGCGTTCTACACACTCCCCAGTCACAGACCCTCAACGATTCACATAACCATTATGTCAGTGTTCCACACATTCCCCAGTCAAAGACCCACAATGATTCCCTGAACCATTATGTCAGTGATCTAAAAAATCCCAGGTCAAAGACCCATAATGATTCCCTGAACCATTATGTCAGCGTTCTACACACTCCCCACTCACAGACCGACAATGATTCACAGAACCATTATGTCAGTGTTCTACACAATCCCCAGTCTCAGACCCACAATGATTCCCTGAACCATTATGTCAGCGTTCTGCACACTCCCCAGTAATCGACCCACAATGTTTTCCTGAACCATAAGGTCATTGTTTTACACACTCCTCAGTCACAGACCCACATTGATTCCCTGAACCATTATGTCAGTGTTCTAATCACTCCTCAGTCACAGACCCCCAATGATTCCCTGAACCAATATGTCAGCGTTCTAAACACTCCCCAGTCACAGACCCGCAATGATTCCCTGAACCATTATGTCAGCGTTCTACACACTCCCCAATCACAGACCCACAATGATTCCCTGAAACATTATGACAGCGTTCTACACACTCCCCAGTCACAGACCCACAATGATTCCCAGAAACATTATGTCAGCATTCTACACACTCCGCAGTCACAGACCCACAATGATTCCCTGAAACATTATGTCAGTGTTCTACACACTCCCCAGTCACAGACCCACAATGATTCCCTTAACTATTATGTCAGCGTTCTACACACTCCCCAGACACAGACCCACAATGATTCCCTGAACCATTATGTCAGTGTTCTACACATTCCTGAGTCACAGATCCAGAATGATTCCCAGAACCATTATGTCAGCGTTCTACACACTTCCCAGTCACAGACCCACAATTAATCCCAGAAAGATTATCTCAGTATTCTACACAATCCGCAGTAACAAACCCACAATGATTCCCAAAAACATTGTTAGTGTTCTACACACTCCTCAGTCACAGATCAACAATAATTCCCAGAACCATTATGTCAGTGTTCTACACACTCCGCAGTCACAAACCCACAATGATTCCCAAACATATTATGTTAGTGGTCTACTCACTGCTCAATCACAGACCCACAATGATTCCATGAACCATTTTGTCAGCGTTCTACACACTCCCCAGTCACTGACCCACCATCATTCCCAGAACCATTATGTCAGTGATCTACACACTCCCCAGTCACAGACCCATAATGATTCCCTGGACCATTATGTGAGTGTTCTACACTATCCCCAGTCACACACCCACAATGAGTCCCTGAACTATAAGGTCAGTGTTTTACACACTCCCCAGTCACAGACCCACATTGATTCCCTGAACAATTAAGTCAGCGTTCTACACACTCCCCAGTCACAGACGCACAATGATTCCCTGAACCATTATGTAAGAGTTCTACACACTCCCCAGTCACAGACCGACAATGATTCACAGAACCATTATGTCAGTGTTCTACACACTCCACAGTCACAGACTCACAATGATTCCAAAAAACATTATGTCAGTGTTATACACACTCCCCAGTCATAGACCCAAAATGATTCCCAGAACCATAAGGTCAGTTTTTTACACACTCCTCAGTCAAAGACCACCAATGAATCCTAGAACCATTATGTCAGCATTCTACACTCTCCCCAGTCACCCCACAATGATTCACTGAACCATAAGGTCAGCATTCTACACACTCCCCAGTCACAGAGCCACAATGATTCCCTGAACCATTATGTCAGCGTTCTGCACACTCCCCAGTCACTGACACACAATGATTCCCTGAATCATTATGTCAGTGTTATACTCACTCCCCAGTTACAGACCCACAATGATTCCCTGAACCATTATTTCAGTGTTCTGCACACTCCCCATTCTCAGACCCCCAATGATTCACTGAAACATTATGTGAGGGTTCAAAACACTACTCAGTCAAAAAGCCACAATGATTCCCTGAACCGTTATGTCAGCTTTCTAAACACTCCCCAGTCACAGACCCACAATGATTCCCTGAACCATTATGTCAAGCGTTCTACACACTCCCCAGTCACAGACCCTTAATGATTCCCAGAAACATTATGTCAGCATTCTACACACTCCGCAGTCACTGACCCACAATGATTCCCAGAACCATTATGTCAGCGCTCTGCACACTCCCCAGTCACAGACCCACAATTATTCCCTGAACTATTATGTCAGTGTTCTACACATTCCTGAGTCACAGACCCACAATGATTCCATGAACAATTATGACCGCGTTCAACACACTCCCCAGTCACAGACCCACAATCATTCCCTGAACTATTATGTCAGTGTTCTACACACTCCCCAGTGACTGACACACAATGATTCCCTGATCCATTATGTCAGCGTTATACACACTCCCCTGTCTCAGACCCCCAATGATTCACTGAACCATTATCTAAGCGTTCTACACACTCATCAGTCACAGACCCACAATGATTCCCAGAACCATTATGGCAGCGTTCTACACACTGCCGCGTCACAGACCCACAATGATTCCCTGAACCATTATGTCAGTGTTCTAAAAACTCCTCAGTCACAGACTCACAATAATTCACAGAACCATTATGTCAGTGTTCTACACACTCCCCAGTCACAGACCCAAAATGATTCCCAAAAACATTATGTTAGTGTTCTACTAACTGCTCAATCACAGACCGACAATGATTCCCAGAACCATTATGTCAGCGTTCTACACACTCCCCAGTGATAGACCCACGATGATTCCGTGAACCATAAGGTCAATTTTTTACACACTCCCCAGTCACAGAGCCACATTGATTCCCTGAACCATTAGGTTAGTGTTTTAAACACTTCTCAGTCACAGACCCCCAATGATTCCTTGAACCATTATGTCAGCATTCTACACACTTCCCAGTCACAGACCCACTATGATTCCCTGAACCATTAGGTCAGCGTTCTACACACTCCCCAACCAGAGACCCACAATGATTCCCTGAACCATTATGTCAGCGTTCTACTCACTCCCCAGTCTCAGAACCACAATTATTCACTGAACGATTATGTCAGTGTTCTACACATTCCTGATTCACAGACCCACAATGATTCCCTGAACCATTATGTCAGTGTTCTACACACTCCTCAGTCACAGACCCACAATGATTACAAAAAACATTATGTTATTGTTCTACACACTCCATAGTCACAGACCCACAATGATTCCCTGAACCATTATGTCAGCGTTCTACACACTCCCCAGTCACTGATAAAAAATCATTCCCTGAACCATTATGTCAGTGTTATACACACTCCCCAGTCACAGACCCACAATGATTCCCTGAACCATTATGTCAGCGTTATACACACTCCCCAGTCACAGACCCACAATGATTCCCTGAACCATTATGTCAGCGTTGTACACATTCCCCGGTCTCAGACCCACAATGATTCACTGAACCATTATATCAGCTTTCTACACACTCCTCAGTCACAGACCCACAATGATTCCATGAACCATTATGTCAGCGTTCTACACATTCCAAAGTCACAGGCCCTCAATTATTCCCTAAAACCATTATGTCAGTGTTCAACACACTTCACAGTCACAGACCCACAATTATTCCCAAAATCATTATGTCAGTGTTCTAAAAACTCCTCAGTCACAACGCAACAATGATTCCCTGAAACATTAGGTCAGCGTTCTACTCACTGCCCAGTCACAGACCCACAATGATTCCCTGAACCATTATGTCAGTGTTCTACACAATCCCCAGTCACAGACCCACAATGATTCCCTGAACCATTATGTAAGCATTCTACACACTCCCCAGTCACAGAGCCACAATCATTCCTGAACCATTCTGACAGCGTTCTACACACTCCCCAGTCACAGACCCACAATGATTCCCTGAAACATTATGTCAGTGTTCTACACACTCCCCATTCTCAGACCCACAATGATACCCAGAACCATTATGTCAGCGTTCTACACATTCCTGAGTCTCAGACCCGCAAAGATTCCCAGAACCATTATGTCAGCGTTCTACACACTCCCCATTCTCTGACCCACAATGATTCCCAGAGCCATTATGTCAGAGTTCTACACACTCCCCAGTCACAGACCCGAATGATTCCCAGAACCATTATGTCAGTGTTCTAAACACTCTTCTGTCACAGACCCAAAATGATTCCTAGAACCATTATGTCAGCGTTCTACACACTCCCCAGTCACACACCCACAATTAATCCCAGAAACATTATGTCAGTGTTCTACAAACTCCGCAGTATCAAACCCACAATGATTCCCAAACACATTGTTAGTGTTCTACACACTCCTCAGTCACAGACCAACAATGATTCCCTGAACCATTATGTCAGTGTTCTACACACTCCGCAGTCACAAACCCACAATGATTCCCAAACATATTATGTTAGTTTTCTACACACTCCTCAGTCACAGACCCACAATGAATCCCTGAACCAATATGTCAGTGATCTAAAAAATCCCCAGTCACAGACCCATAATCATTCCCTGAGCCATTATGTCAGCGTTCTACACACTCCCCAGTCACAGACCCACAATGATTCACATAACCATTATGTCAGTGTTCTACACATTCCCCAGTCACAGACCCACAATGATTCCCTGAACTATAAGGTCAGTGTTTTACACACTCCCCAGTCACAGACCCACAATGATTCCCTGAACCATTATGTCAGCGTTCTACAAACTCCGCAGTAACAAACCCACAATGATTCCCAAACACATTGTTAGTGTTCTACACACTCCTCAGTCACAGACCAACAATGATTCCCTGAACCATTATGTCAGTGTTCTACACACTCCGCAGTCACAAACCCACAATGATTCCCAAACATATTATTTTAGTGTTCTACACACTCCTCAGTCACAGACCCAAAATGAATCCCTGAACCAATATGTCAGTCATCTAAAAAATCCCCAGTCACAGACCCATAATCATTCCCTGAAACATTATGTCAGCGTTCTACACACTCCTCAGTCACAGACCCACAATGAATCCCTGAACCAATATGTCAGTCATCTAAAAAATCCCCAGTCACAGACCCATAATCATTCCCTGAATCATTATGTCAGCGTTCTACACACTCCCCAGTCACAGACCCACAATGATTCACATAACCATTATGTCAGTGTTCTACACATTCCCAAGTCACAGACCCACAATGATTCCCTGAACTATAAGGTCAGTGTTTTACACACTCCCCAGTCTCAGACCCACAATGATTCCCTGAACCATTATGACAGCGTTCTACACACTCCCCAGTCACAGACCGAGTATGATTCCCAGAACCATTATGTCAGCATTCTACACACTCTCCAGTCACAGACCCACAATGAATACCAAAAACATTATGTTAGTGTTCTACACACTCGCCAGTCACAGACCCACAATCATTCCCTGAACCATTATGTCAGTGTGCTACACACTCCCCAGTCACTGACACACAATGATTACCAAAAACATTATGTCAGCATTCTACACACTCCCAAGTCACAGACCCAAAATGATTCCCTTAAACATTATGTGAGTGTTCTAAACACTCCTCAGTCACAAAGCCACAATGATTCCTTTAACCATTATGTCAGCTTTCTACACACTCCCCAGTCACAGACCCACATTGATTCCCTGAACCATTATGTCAGCTTTCTACACACTCCCCAGTCTCAGACCCCCAATGATTTACTGAACCATTATGTCAGCGCTCTACACACTCCACAGTCACGGAGCCACAATGTTTTCTTGATCCATTATGTCAGCTTTCTACACACTCACCAGTCACAGACCCACAATGATTCCCTGAACTATTATGTCAGCGTTCTACACACTCCGCAGTCACAGACCCACAATGATTCCCTGAACTATTATGTCAGCGTTCTACACAATCCAGAGTCACAGATCCACAATGATTCCCTGAACCATTATGTCAGTGTTCTAAACACTCCTCTGTCACAGACCCACAATGATTCCCTGAACCATTATGTCAGCGTTCTACACCCTCGCCAGTCACAGACCCTCAATGATTCCAAGAACAATTATGTCAGTGTTCAACACACTTCGCAGTCACAGACGCACAATTATTCCCAAAATCATGATGTCAGTGTTCTAAACACTCCTCAGTCACAAGGCCACAATTATTCCCTGAAACATTATATCAGCGTTCTACTCACTACCCAGTCACAGACCCACAATGATTCCCTGAGCCATTATGTCAGTGTTCTACACACTCCCCAGTCACAGACCCACAATGATTCACATAACCATTATTTCAGTGTTCTACACAATCCCCAGTCACAGACCCACAATGATTCCCTGAACTATAAGGTCAGTGTTTTACACACTCCCCAGTCACAGACCCACAATGATTCCCTGAACCATTATGTCAGCGTTCTACAAACTCCGGAGTAACAAACCCACAATGATTCCCAAACACATTGTTAGTGTTCTACACACTCCTCAGTCACAGACCAACAATGATTCCCTGAACCATTATGTCAGTGTTCTACACACTCCGCAGTCACAAACCCACAATGATTCCCAAACATATTATTTTAGTGTTCTACACACTCCTCAGTCACAGACCCAAAATGAATCCCTGAACCAATATGTCAGTCATCTATAAAATCCCCAGTAACAGACCCATAATCATTCCCTGAAACATTATGTCAGCGTTCTACACACTCCTCAGTCACAGACCCACAATGAATCCCTGAACCAATATGTCAGTCATCTAAAAAATCCCCAGTCACAGACCCATAATCATTCCCTGAATCATTATGTCAGCGTTCTACACACTCCCCAGTCACAGACCCACAATGATTCACATAACCATTATGTCAGTGATCTACACATTCCCAAGTCACAGACCCAAAATGATTCCCTGAACTATAAGGTCAGTGTTTTACACACTCCCCAGTCTCAGACCCACAATGATTCCCTGAACCATTATGTCAGCGTTCTACACACTCCGCAATCACAGACCCACAATGATTCCCTGAACCATTATGACAGCGTTCTACACACTCCCCAGTCACAGACCGAGTATGATTCCCAGAACCATTATGTCAGCATTCTACACACTCTCCAGTCACAGACCCACAATGAATACCAAAAACATTATGTTAGTGTTCTACACACTCGCCAGTCACAGACCCACAATCATTCCCTGAACCATTATGTCAGTGTGCTACACACTCCCCAGTCACTGACACACAATGATTACCAAAAACATTATGTCAGCATTCTACACACTCCCCAAGTCACAGACCCAAAATGATTCCTTAAACATTATGTGAGTGTTCTAAACACTCCTCAGTCACAAAGCCACAATGATTCCTTTAACCATTATGTCAGCTTTCTACACACTCCCCAGTCTCAGACCCCCAATGATTTACTGAACCATTATGTCAGCTTTCTACACACTCCCAGTCTAAGGAGCCACAATGTTTTACTTGAACCATTATGTCAGCTTTCTACACACTCCACAGTCACAGACCCACAATGTTTTCTTGATCCATTATGTCAGCTTTCTACACACTCACCAGTCACAGACCCACAATGATTCCCTGAACTATTATGTCAGCGTTCTACACACTCCGCAGTCACAGACCCACAATGATTCCCTGAACTATTATGTCAGCGTTCTACACAATCCTGAGTCACAGATCCACAATGATTCCCTGAACCATTATGTCAGTGTTCTAAACACTCCTCTGTCACAGACCCACAATGATTCCTGAACCATTATGTCAGTGTTCAACACACACTCGCCAGTCACAGACCCTCAATGATTCCGAGAACAATTATGTCAGTGTTCAACACACTTCCAGTCACAGACGCACAATTATTCCCAAAATCATTATGTCAGTGTTCTAAACACTCCTCAGTCACAAGGCCACAATTATTCCCTGAACCATTATGTCAGTGTTCTACACACTCCCCAGTCACAGACCCACAATGATTCCCTGAACCATTATGTCAGTGTTCGACACACTCCCCAGTCACAGACCCACAATGATTCCTGAACCATTATGTCAGCGTTCTCTACACACTACACAGTCACAGAGCCACAATGATTCCCTGAAACATTATGTCAGTGTTCTACACACTCCCAATTCTCAGACCCAAAATGATTCCCAGAACCATTATGTCAGTGTTCTACACATTCCTGAGTCTCAGACCAAAATGATTCCCCAGAACCATTATGTCAGCGTTCTACACACTCCCCATTCTCTGACCCACAATGATTCCCAGAACCATTATGTCAGCGTTCTACACTCTCCCCAGTCACAGACCCACAATGATTCCCTGAACCATTATGTCAGTGTTCTACACATTCCTGAGTCACAGATCCAGAATGATTCCCAGAACCATTATGTCAGTGTTCTAAACACTCTTCTGTCACAGACCCACAATGATTCCCAGAACCATTATGTCAGTGTTCTACACACTCCGCAGTCACAAACCCACAATGATTCCCCAGAACCATTATGTCAGTGTTTCACACACTCAGTCCAGACCAACAGTCACAAACCCACAATGATCACAAACCCCAAACACATTGTTAGTGTTCTACACACTCCTCAGTCACAGACCAACAATGATTCCCTGAACCATTATGTCAGTGTTCTACACACTCCGCATTCACAAACCCACAATGATTCCCAAACATATTATGTTAGTGTTCTACACACTCCTCAGTCACAGACCCACAATGAATCCCTGAACCATTATGTCAGTGATCTAAACAATACACAGTAACAGACCCATAATGATTCCCTGAACCATTATGTCAGCGTTCTACACACTCCCCAGTCACAGACCCACAATGATTCACATAACTATTATGTCAGTGTTCTACACATTCCCCAGTCACAGACCCACAATGATTCCCTGTACTATAAGGTCAGTGTTTTACACACTCCCCAGTCACAGACCCACAATGATTCCCTGAACCATTATGTCAGTGATCTAAACAATCCCCAGTCACAGACCCAGAATGATTCCCTGAACCATTATGTCAGCGTTCTACACACTCCCCACTCACAGACCGACATTGATTCACAGAACCATTATGTCAGTGTTCTACACACTCCCCAGTCACAGACTCACAATGATTCCCAAAAACATTATGTCAGCGTTCTACACACTCCCAAGTCATAGACCCACAATGTTTCCCTGAACCATAAGGTCATTGTTGTACACACTCCCCAGTCACAGACCCACATTGATTCCCTGAACCATTATGTCAGTGTTCTAAACACTCCTCAGTCACAGACACCCAATGAATCCCTGAACCAATATGTCAGCGTTCTAAACACTCCCCAGTCACAGACCCCCAATGATTCCCTGAACCATCATGTCAGCGTTCTACACACTCCCCAATCACAGTCCCACAATGATTCCCTGAACCATTATGACAGCGTTCTACACACTCCCCAGTCACAGACCCACAATGATTCCCAGAACCATTATGTCAGCATTCTACACACTCCCCAGTCACAGACCCACAATGATTCCCTGAAACATTATGTCAGTGTTCTACATACTCCCCAGTCACAGACCCACAATGATTCCCTTAACTATTATGTCAGCGTTCTACACACTCCCCAGTCACAGACCCACAATGATTCCCTGAACCATTATGTCAGTGTTCTACACATTCCTGAGTCACAGATCCAGAATGATTCCCAGAACCATTATGTCAGTGTTCTAAACATCCTTCTGTCACAGACCCACAATGATTCCCAGAACCATTATGTCAGCGTTCTACACACTTCCCAGTCACAGACCCACAATTAATACCAGAAACATTATCTCAGTATTCTACACACTCCGCAGTAACAAACCCACAATGATTCCCAAAAACATTGTTAGTGTTCTACACACTCCTCAGGCACAGATCAACAATGATTCCCTGAACCATTATGTCAGTGTTCTACACACTCCGCATTCACAAACCCACAATGATTCCCAAACATATTATGTTAGTGGTCTACTCACTGCTCAGTCACAGACCCACAATGATTCCATGAACCATTTTGTCAGCGTTCTACACACTCCCCAGTCACTGACCCACAATCATTCCCAGAACCATTATGTCAGTGATCTACACACTCCCCAGTCACAGACCCATAATGATTCCCTGAACCATTATGTCAAAGTTCTACACACTCCCCAGTCACAGACCCACAATGATTCACAGAACCATTATGTCAGTGTTCTACACACTCCCCAGTCACAGACCCACAATGAGTCCCTGAACTATAAGGTCAGTGTTTTTCACACTCCCCAGTCACAGACCCACATTGATTCCCTGAACAATTAAGTCAGCGTTCTACACACTCCACAGTCACAGACGCACAATGATTCCCTGAAACATTATGTAAGAGTTCTACACACTCCCCAGTCACAGACCCAGTATGATTCCCAGAACCATTATGTCAGCATTCTACACACTCTCCAGTCACAGACCCACAATGAATACCAAAAACATTATGTTAGTGTTCTACACACTCCCCAGTCACAGACCCACAATCATTCCCTGAACCATTATGTCAGTGTGCTACACACTCCCCAGTCACTGACACACAATGATTACCAAAAACATTATGTCAGCATTCTACACACTCCCAAGTCACAGACCCAAAATGATTCCCTTAAACATTATGTGAGTGTTCTAAACACTCCTCAGTCACAAAGCCACAATGATTCCTTTAACCATTATGTCAGCTTTCTACACACTCCCCAGTCACAGACCCACATTGATTCCCTGAACCATTATGTCAGCTTTCTACACACTCCCCAGTCTCAGACCCCCAATGATTTACTGAACAATTATGTCAGCGCTCTACACACTCCACAGTCACGGAGCCACAATGATTTCTTGATCCATTATGTCAGCTTTCTACACACTCACCAGTCACAGACCCACAATGATTCCCTGAACTATTATGTCAGCGTTCTACACACTCCGCAGTCACAGACCCACAATGATTCCCTGAACTATTATGTCAGCGTTCTACACAATCCTGAGTCACAGATCCACAATGATTCCCTGAACCATTATGTCAGTGTTCTAAACACTCCTCTGTCACAGACCCACAATGATTCCCTGAACCATTATGTCAGCGTTCTACACACTCGCCAGTCACAGACCCTCAATGATTCCGAGAACAATTATGTCAGTGTTCAACACACTTCGCAGTCACAGACGCACAATTATTCCCAAAATCATTATGTCAGTGTTCTAAACACTCCTCAGTCACAAGGCCACAATTATTCCCTGAAACATTATATCAGCGTTCTACTCACTGCCCAGTCACAGACCCACAATGATTCCCTGAACCATTATGTCAGTGTTCTACACACTCCCCAGTCACAGACCCACAATGATTCCCTGAACCATTATGTCAGCGTTCGACACACTCCCCAGTCACAGACCCACAATGATTCCTGAACCATTATGTCAGCGTTCTACACACTACACAGTCACAGAGCCACAATGATTCCCTGAAACATTATGTCAGTGTTCTACACACTCCCAATTCTCAGACCCAAAATGATTCCCAGAACCATTATGTCAGCGTCTACACATTCCTGAGTCTCAGACCCGCAAAGATTCCCAGAACCATTATGTCAGCGTTCTACACACTCCCCATTCTCTGACCCACAATGATTCCCAGAACCATTATGTCAGCGTTCAACACTCTCCCCAGTCACAGACCCACAATGATTCCCTGAACCATTATGTCAGTGTTCTACACATTCCTGAGTCACAGATCCAGAATGATTCCCAGAACCATTATGTCAGTGTTCTAAACACTCTTCTGTCACAGACCCACAATGATTCCCAGAACCATTATGTCAGCGTTCTACACACTTCCCAGTCACAGACCCACAATAAATCACTGAAACATTATCTCAGTGTTCTACACACACCGCAGTAACAAACCCACAATGATTCCCAAAAACATTGTTAGTGTTCTACACACTCCTCAGTCACAGACCAACAATGATTCCCTGAACCATTATGTCAGTGTTCTACACACTCCGCATTCACAAACCCACAATGATTCCCAAACATATTATGTTAGTGTTCTACACACTCCTCAGTCACAGACCCACAAGGAATCCCTGAACCATTATGTCAGTGATCTAAACAATCCACAGTAACAGACCCATAATGATTCCCTGAACCATTATGTCAGCGTTCTACACACTCCCCAGTCACAGACCCACAATGATTCACATAACCATTATGTCAGTGTTCTACACATTCCCCAGTCACAGACCCACAATGATTCCCTGTACTATAAGGTCAGTGTTTTACACACTCCCCAGTCACAGACCCACAATGATTCCCTGAACCATTATGTCAGTGATCTAAACAATCCCCAGTCACAGACCCAGAATGATTCCCTGAACCATTATGTCAGCGTTCTACACACTCCCCACTCACAGACCGACATTGATTCACAGAACCATTATGTCAGTGTTCTACACACTCCCCAGTCACAGACTCACAATGATTCCCAAAAACATTATGTCAGCGTTCTACACACTCCCCAGTCATAGACCCACAATGTTTCCCTGAACCATAAGGTCATTGTTGTACACACTCCCCAGTCACAGACCCACATTGATTCCCTGAACCATTATGTCAGTGTTCTAAACACTCCTCAGTCACAGACACCCAATGAATCCCTGAACCAATATGTCAGCGTTCTAAACACTCCCCAGTCACAGACCCCCAATGATTCCCTGAACCATTATGTCAGCGTTCTACACACTCCCCAATCACAGTCCCACAAGGATTCCCTGAACCATTATGACAGCGTTCTACACACTCCCCAGTCACAGACCCACAATGATTCCCAGAACCATTATGTCAGCATTCTACACACTCCCCAGTCACAGACCCACAATGATTCCCTGAAACATTATGTCAGTGTTCTACATACTCCCCAGTCACAGACCCACAATGATTCCCTTAACTATTATGTCAGCGTTCTACACACTCCCCAGTCACAGAACCACAATGATTCCCTGAACCATTATGTCAGTGTTCTACACATTCCTGAGTCACAGATCCAGAATGATTCCCAGAACCATTATGTCAGTGTTCTAAACATCCTTCTGTCACAGACCCACAATGATTCCCAGAACCATTATGTCAGCGTTCTACACACTTCCCAGTCACAGACCCACAATTAATACCAGAAACATTATCTCAGTATTCTACACACTCCGCAGTAACAAACCCACAATGATTCCCAAAAACATTGTAAGTGTATTACACACTCCTCAGGCACAGATCAACAATGATTCCCTGAACCATTATGTCAGTGTTCTACACACTCCGCATTCACAAACCCACAATGATTCCCAAACATATTATGTTAGTGGTCTACTCACTGCTCAGTCACAGACCCAAAATGATTCCATGAACCATTTTGTCAGCGTTCTACACACTCCCCAGTCACTGACCCACAATCATTCCCAGAACCATTATGTCAGTGATCTACACACTCCCCAGTCACAGACCCATAATGATTCCCTGAACCATTATGTCAAAGTTCTACACACTCCCCAGTCACAGACCCACAATGATTCACAGAACCATTATGTCAGTGTTCTACACACTCCCCAGTCACAGACCCACAATGAGTCCCTGAACTATAAGGTCAGTGTTTTACACACTCCCCAGTCACAGACCCACATTGATTCCCTGAACAATTAAGTCAGCGTTCTACACACTCCACAGTCACAGACGCACAATGATTCCCTGAAACATTATGTAGGAGTTCTACACACTCCCTAGTCACAGACCGACAATGATTCACAGAACCATTATGTCAGTGATCTACACACTCCCCAGTCACAGACTCACAATGATTCCCAAAAACATTATGTCAGTGTACTACACAGTCCCCATTCTCAGACCCAAAATTATTCCCAGATCCATTATGTCAGCGTTCTACACATTCCTGAGTCTCAGACCCGCAAAGATTCCCAGAACCATTATGTCAGAGTTCTACACACTCCCCATTCTCTGACCCACAATGATTCCCAGAACCATTATGTCAGCGTTCTACACACTCCCCAGTCACAGACCCACAATGATTCCCTTAACAATTATGTCAGCGTTCTACACACTCCCCAGTCACAGACCCACAATGATTCCCTGAAACATTATGTCAGTGTTCTACACATTCCTGAGTCACAGATCCAGAATGATTCCCAGAACCATTATGTCAGTGTTCTAAACACTCTTCTGTCACAGACCGTCAATGATTCCCAGAACCATTATGTCAACGTTCTACACACTTCCCAGTCACAGACCCACAATTAAACCCAGAAACATTATCTCAGTGTTCTACACATTCCTGAGTCACAGATCCAGAATGATTCCCTGAACCATTATGTCAGTGTTCTAAACATCCTTCTGTCACAGACCCACAATGATTCCCAGAACCATTATGTCAGCGTTCTACACACTTCCCAGTCACAGACCCACAATTAATACCAGAAACATTATCTCAGTATTCTACACACCAAGCAGTAACAAACCCACAATGATTCCCAAAAACATTGTTAGTGTTCTACACTCCTCCTCAGGCACAGATCAACAATGATTCCCTGAACCATTATGTCAGTGTTCTACACACTCCGCATTCACAAACCCACAATGATTCCCAAACATATTATGTTAGTGGTCTACTCACTGCTCAGTCACAGACCCACAATGATTCCATGAACCATTTTGTCAGCGTTCTACACACTCCCCAGTCACTGACCCACAATCATTCCCAGAACCATTATGTCAGTGATCTACACACTCCCCAGTCACAGACACATAATGATTCCCTGAACCATTATGTCAAAGTTCTCCACACTCCCCAGTCACAGACCCACAATGATTCACAGAACCATTATGTCAGTGTTCTACACACTCCCCAGTCACAGACCCACAATGAGTCCCTGAACTATAAGGTCAGTGTTTTTCACACTCCCCAGTCACAGACCCACATTGATTCCCTGAACAATTAAGTCAGCGTTCTACACACTCCACAGTCACAGACGCACAATGATTCCCTGAAACATTATGTAAGAGTTCTACACACTCCCCAGTCACAGACCCAGTATGATTCCCAGAACCATTATGTCAGCATTCTACACACTCTCCAGTCACAGACCCACAATGAATACCAAAAACATTATGTTAGTGTTCTACACACTCCCCAGTCACAGACCCACAATCATTCCCTGAACCATTATGTCAGTGTGCTACACACTCCCCAGTCACTGACACACAATGATTACCAAAACATTATGTCAGCATTCTACACACTCCCAAGTCACAGACCCAAAATGATTCCCTTAAACATTATGTGAGTGTTCTAAACACTCCTCAGTCACAAAGCCACAATGATTCCTTTAACCATTATGTCAGCTTTCTACACACTCCCCAGTCACAGACCCACATTGATTCCCTGAACCATTATGTCAGCTTTCTACACACTCCCCAGTCTCAGACCCCCAATGATTTACTGAACAATTATGTCAGCGCTCTACACACTCCACAGTCACGGAGCCACAATGATTTCTTGATCCATTATGTCAGCTTTCTACACACTCACCAGTCACAGACCCACAATGATTCCCTGAACTATTATGTCAGAGTTCTACACACTCCGCAGTCACAGACCCACAATGATTCCCTGAACTATTATGTCAGCGTTCTACACAATCCTGAGTCACAGATCCACAATGATTCCCTGAACCATTATGTCAGTGTTCTAAACACTCCTCTGTCACAGACCCACAATGATTCCCTGAACCATTATGTCAGCGTTCTACACACTCGCCAGTCACAGACCCTCAATGATTCCGAGAACAATTATGTCAGTGTTCAACACACTTCGCAGTCACAGACGCACAATTATTCCCAAAATCATTATGTCAGTGTTCTAAACACTCCTCAGTCACAAGGCCACAATTATTCCCTGAACCATTATGTCAGTGTTCTACACACTCCCCAGTCACAGACCCACAATGATTCCCTGAACCATTATGTCAGCGTTCGACACACTCCCCAGTCACAGACCCACAATGATTCCTGAACCATTATGTCAGCGTTCTACACACTACACAGTCACAGAGCCACAATGATTCCCTGAAACATTATGTCAGTGTTCTACACACTCCCAATTCTCAGACCCAAAATGATTCCCAGAACCATTATGTCAGCGTCTACACATTCCTGAGTCTCAGACCCGCAAAGATTCCCAGAACCATTATGTCAGCGTTCTACACACTCCCCATTCTCTGACCCACAATGATTCCCAGAACCATTATGTCAGCGTTCTACACTCTCGCCAGTCACAGACCCACAATGATTCCCTGAACCATTATGTCAGTGTTCTACACATTCCTGAGTCACAGATCCAGAATGATTCCCAGAACCATTATGTCAGTGTTCTAAACACTCTTCTGTCACAGACCCACAATGATTCCCAGAACCATTATGTCAGCGTTCTACACACTTCCCAGTCACAGACCCACAATTAATCACTGAAACATTATCTCAGTGTTCTACACACACCGCAGTAACAAACCCACAATGATTCCCAAAAACATTGTTAGTGTTCTTCACACTCCTCAGTCACAGACCAACAATGATTCCCTGAACCATTATGTCAGTGTTCTACACACTCCGCAGTCACAAACCCACAATGATTCCCAAACACATTGTTAGTGTTCTTTACACTCCTCAGTCACAGACCAACAATGATTCCCTGAACCATGATGTCAGTGTTCTACACACTCCGCATTCACAAACCCACAATGATTCCCAAACATATTATGTTAGTGTTCTACACACTCCTCAGTCACAGACCCACAATGAATCCCTGAACCATTATGTCAGTGATCTAAACAATCCACAGTAACAGACCCATAATGATTCCCTGAACCATTATGTCAGCGTTCTACACACTCCCCAGTCACAGACCCACAATGATTCACATAACCATTATGTCAGTGTTCTACACATTCCCCAGTCACAGACCCACAATGATTCCCTGTACTATAAGGTCAGTGTTTTACACACTCCCCAGTCACAGACCCACAATGATTCCCTGAACCATTATGTCAGTGATCTAAACAATCCCCAGTCACAGACCCAGAATGATTCCCTGAACCATTATGTCAGCGTTCTACACACTCCCCACTCACAGCCCGACATTGATTCACAGAACCATTATGTCAGTGTTCTACACACTCCCCAGTCACAGACTCACAATGATTCCCCAAAAACATTATGTCACCCGACAATGATTCACAGAACCTACACACTCCCCAGTCATAGACCCACAATGTTTCCCTGAACCATAAGGTCATTGTTGTACACACTCCCCAGTCACAGACCCACATTGATTCCCTGAACCATTATGTCAGTGTTCTAAACACTCCTCAGTCACAGACACCCAATGAATCCCTGAAGCAATATGTCAGTGTTCTAAACACTCCCCAGTCACAGACCCCCAATGATTCCCTGAACCATTATGTCAGCGTTCTACACACTCCCCAATCACAGTCCCACAAGGATTCCCTGAACCATTATGACAGCGTTCTACACACTCCCCAGTCACAGACCCACAATGATTCCCAGAACCATTATGTCAGCATTCTACACACTCCCCAGTCACAGACCCACAATGATTCCCTGAAACATTATGTCAGTGTTCTACATACTCCCCAGTCACAGACCCACAATGATTCCCTTAACTATTATGTCAGCGTTCTACACACTCCCCAGTCACAGAACCACAATGATTCCCTGAACCATTATGTCAGTGTTCTACACATTCCTGAGTCACAGATCCAGAATGATTCCCAGAACCATTATGTCAGTGTTCTAAACATCCTTCTGTCACAGACCCACAATGATTCCCAGAACCATTATGTCAGCGTTCTACACACTTCCCAGTCACAGACCCACAATTAATACCAGAAACATTATCTCAGTATTCTACACACTCCGCAGTAACAAACCCACAATGATTCCCAAAAACATTGTTAGTGTTCTACACACTCCTCAGGCACAGATCAACAATGATTCCCTGAACCATTATGTCAGTGTTCTACACACTCCGCATTCACAAACCCACAATGATTCCCAAACATATTATGTTAGTGGTCTACTCACTGCTCAGTCACAGACCCACAATGATTCCATGAACCATTTTGTCAGCGTTCTACACACTCCCCAGTCACTGACCCACAATGATTCCCAGAACCATTATGTCAGTGTTCAATGATTCACAGAACCATTACACTCCCCAGTCACAGACCCACAATGAGTCCCTGAACTATAAGGTCAGTGTTTTTCACACTCCCCAGTCACAGACCCACATTGATTCCCTGAACAATTAAGTCAGCGTTCTACACACTCCACAGTCACAGACGCACAATGATTCCCTGAAACATTATGTAGGAGTTCTACACACTCCCTAGTCACAGACCGACAATGATTCACAGAACCATTATGTCAGTGATCTACACACTCCCCAGTCACAGACTCACAATGATTCCCAAAAACATTATGTCAGTGTTCTACACAGTCCCCATTCTCAGACCCAAAATTATTCCCAGATCCATTATGTCAGCGTTCTACACATTCCTGAGTCTCAGACCACAAAGATTCCCAGAACCATTATGTCAGAGTTCTACACACTCCCCATTCTCTGACCCACAATGATTCCCAGAACCATTATGTCAGCGTTCTACACACTCCCCAGTCACAGACCCACAATGATTCCCTTAACAATTATGTCAGCGTTCTACACACTCCCCAGTCACAGACCCACAATGATTCCCTGAAACATTATGTCAGTGTTCTACACATTCCTGAGTCACAGATCCAGAATGATTCCCAGAACCATTATGTCAGTGTTCTAAACACTCTTCTGTCACAGACCGTCAATGATTCCCAGAACCATTATGTCAGCGTTCTACACACTTCCCAGTCACAGACCCACAATTAAACCCAGAAACATTATCTCAGTGTTCTACACACTCCGGAGTAACAAACCCACTATGATTCCCAAAAACATTGTTAGTGTTCTACACACTCCTCAGTCACAGACCCAAAATGATTCCCTGAACCATTATGTCAGTGTTCTACACCCTCCGCAGTCACAAACCCACAATGATTCCCAAACATATTATGTTAGTGTTCTACACACTGCTCAGTCACAGACCCACAATGAATCCCTGAACCATTATGTCAGTGATCTAAACAATCCACAGTCACAGACCCATAATGATTCCCTGAACCATTATGTCAGCGTTCTACACACTCCGCAGTCACAGACCCACAATGATTCACATAACCATTATGTCAGTGTTCTACACATTCCCCAGTCACAGACCCACAATGATTCCCTGAACTATAAGGTCAGTGTTTTACACACTCCCCAGTCACAGACCCACAATGATTCCCTGAACCATTATGTCAGTGATCTAAACAATCCACAGTCACAGACCCACAATGATTCCCTGAGCCATTATATCAGCGTTCGACACACTCCCCATTCACAGACCCACAATGATTCCTGAACCATTATGTCAGCGTTCTACACACTCCACAGTCACAGACCCACAATTAATCCCAGAAACATTATGTCAGTGTTCTACACACTGCCCAGTCACAGACCCACAATGATTCCTGAACCATGATGTCAGCGTTCTACACACTTCCCAGTCACTGACCGACAATGATTCACAGAACCATTATGTCAGTGTTCTACACACTCCCCTGTCACAGACTCACCATGATTCCCAAAAACATTATGTTAGTGTTCTACACACTCCTCAGTCTCAGACCCACAATGATTCCCTGAACCATTATGTCAGCGATCTACACACTCCCCAGTCATAGACCCACAATGTTTCCCTGAAGCATAAGGTCATTGTTTTACACACTCCCCAGTCACAGACCCACATTGATTCCCTGAACCATTATGTCAGTGTTCTAAACACTCCTCAGTCACAGACCCCCAATGATTCCCTGAATCAATATGTCAGCGTTCTAAACACTCCCCAGTCACAGACCCCCAATGATTCCCAGAACCATTATGTCAGCGTTCTACACACTCCCCAATCACAGACCCACAATGATTTTCTGAATCATTATGACAGCTTTCTACACACTCCCCAGTCACAGACCCACAATGATTCCCTGAAACATTATGTCAGTGTTCGTCAAACTCCCCAGTCACAGAACCACAATGATTACCAAAAACATTATGTTAGTGTTCTACACACTCCCCAGTCACAGACCCACAATCATTCCCTGAACCATTATGTCAGTGTGCTACACACTCCCCAGTCACTGACACTCAATGATTACCAAAAACATTATGTCAGCATTCTACACACTCCCCAGTCACAGACCCAAAATGATTCCCTGAACCATTATGTGAGTGTTCTAAACACTCCTCAGTCACAAAGCCACAATGATTCCTTGAACCATTATGTCAGCGTTGTACATACTCCCCAGTCACAGAACTACATTGATTCCCTGAACCATTATGTCAGCGTTCTACACACTCCCCAGTCTCAGACCCCCAATGATTTAATGAACCATTATGTCAGCGGTCTACACACTGCCCTGTCACAGACCCACAATGATTCCCTGAACTATTATGTCAGCGTTCTACACACTCCCCAGTCACAGACCCACATTGATTCCCTAAACCATTATGTCATTGTTCTAAACACACCTTACTCACAGACACCCAATGATTACCTGAACCATTATGTCAGCGTTCTACAAACTCCCCAGTCACAGACCCACAATGATTCCCTGAACCATTATGTCAGCGTTCTACACACTCACAAGTCACAGACCAACAATTTTTCACCTGACCATTATGTCATTGTACTACACACTCCCCAGTCACAGACCCACAATGATTCCCTGAACTATTATGTCAGCGTTCTACACACTCCCCAGTCACAGACCCACAATGATTCCCTGAACTATTATGTCAGCGTTCTACACAATCCTGAGTCACAGACCCACAATGATTCCCAGAACCATTATGTCCGTGTTCAACTCACTTCGCAGTCACAGACCCACAATTATTCCCAAAATCATTATGTCAGTGTTCTAAACACTCTTCAGTCACAAGCCCACAATGATTCGCTGAAACATTATGTCAGCTTACTACACACTCCCCAGTCACAGACCCACAATGATTCCCTGAACCATTATGTCAGCGTTCTACTCACTCCCCAGTCACAGACCCACAATGATTCCCTGAACAATTATGTCAGCGTTCGACACACTCCCCAGTCACAGACCCACAATTATTCCTGAACCATTATGTCAGCGTTCTACTCACTGCCCAGTCACAGACCCACAATGATTCCCTGAACCATTATGTCAGTGTTCTACACACTCACCAGTCACAGACCCACAATGATTCCCTGAACCATTATGTCAGCGTTTGACACACTCCCCAGTCACAGACCCACAATGATTCCTGAACCATTATGTCAGCATTCTACACACTCCACAGTCACAGACCCACAATGATTCCCTGAAACATTATGTCAGTGTTCTACACACTCCCCATTCTCAGACCCAAAATGATTCCCAGAACCATTATGTCAGTGTTCTACACATTCCTGAGTCTCAGACCCAAAATGATTCCCAGAACCATTATGTCAGTGTTCTACACACTACCCGTTCTCTGACCCACAATGATTCCTAGAACCATTATGTCAGCATTCTACACACTCCCAAGTCACTGACCCACAATGATTCCCTTAACTATTATGTCAGCGTTCTACACACTCCGCAGTCACAGACCCACAATGATGACCTGAACCATTATGTCAGTGTTCTACACATTCCTGAGTCACAGATCCAGAATGATTCCCAAAACCATTATGTCAGCGTTCTAAAAAATCTTCTGTCACAGACCCACAATGAGTCCCAGAACCATTATGTCAGCGTTCTACACACTTCCCAGTCACAGAGCCACAATTAATCCCATAAACATTATCTCAGTATTCTACACACTCCGCAGTAACAAACCCACAATGATTCCCAAAAACATGGTTAGTGTCCTACACACTCCTCAGTCACAGATCAACAATGATTCCCTGAACCATTATGTCAGTGTTCTACACACTGCGCAGTCACAAACCCACAATGATTCCCAAACATATTATGTTAGTGGTCTACACACTCCCCAGTCACAGACCCATAATGATTCCCTGAACGATTATGTCAGCGTTCAACACACTCCCCAGTCACAGACCCACAATGATTCCCTGAACGATTATGTCAGCGTTCAACACACTCCCCAGTCACAGACCAACAATGATTCACAGAACCATTATGTCAGTGTTCTACACACTCCCCAGTCACAGACCCACAATGAGGCCCTGAACTATAAGGTCAGTGTTTTACACACTCCCCAGTCACAGACCCACATTGATTCCCTGAACAATTAAGTCAGCGTTCTACACACTCCCCAGTCACAGACACACAATGATTCCCTGAACCATTATGTAAGACACACTCCCCAGTCACAGACCAACATGATTGATTGAGAGAACCATGATGTCAGTTCTACACACTCCCCAGTCTGACTGAACACCCCAGTAAGACCCACAATGAGGCCCTGAACTATAAGGTCAGTGTTTTACACACTCCCCAGTCACAGACCCACATTGATTCCCTGAACAATTAAGTCAGCGTTCTACACACTCCCCAGTCACAGACACACAATGATTCCCTGAACCATTATGTAAGAGTTCTACACACTCCCCAGTCACAGACCAACAATGATTAGAGAGAACCATGATGTCAGTGTTCTACACACTCCCCCAGTCACAGACCCACAATGATTCCCTGAAAACATTATGTCAGAGTTCTACACACTCCCCAGTCACAGACCGACAATGATTCACAGAACCATTATGTCAGTGTTCTACACACTCCTCAGTCTCAGACCCACAATGATTACCAAAAACCATTATGTCAGTGTTCTACACACTCCCCAGTCACAGACCCAAAATGATTCCTTGATACATTATGTGAGTGTTCAGTCACAAACAGAATGACTGAACCATTATGTCAGTCACAAAGTCACAGACCCACAATGATTTGAACCATTATGTCACCATCACAGACCCACAATATGAACCATTATGTCAGTGTTCTACACACTCCCCAGTTCTGAACCACATCTCCCCAGTCACAGACCCACAATGATTCCCTGAACCATTATGTCTGAACCATTATGTTCACACACTCCCCAGTCACAGACCCACAATGATTCCTTGAACCATTATGTCAGTGTTCTACACACTCCCCAGTCAGACCCACAATGACCCTGAACCATTATGTCAGCGTTCTACACACTCCCAGTCACAGACCCCAATTATTCCCAGAACCATTATGTCAGCGTTCTACACACTCCCCAGTCACAGATCCAGAATGATTCCTAGAACCATTATGTCAGTGTTCTACACACTCCTCAGTCTCAGACCCACAATGATTCCCTGAACCATTATGTCAGCGTTCTACACACTCTCCCCAGTCACAGACCCACAATGATTCCCTGAACCATTATTGTTTTACACACTCCCCAGTCCAGTCACAGACCCACATTGATTCCCTGAACCTTTATGTCAGTGTTCTAAACACTCCTCAGTCTCAGACCCAGAATGATTCCCTGAATCAATTCCCCAGTACCCACAGCGTTCTAAACACTCCCCAGTCACAGACCCACAATGATTCCCCAGAACCATTATGTCAGCGTTTCTACACACCCCCAGTCACAGACCCACAATGATTCCCTGAACCATTATGTCAGTGCGTTCTACACACTCCCCAGTCACAGACCCACAATGATTCCTGAACCATTATGTCAGTGTTCTACAAACTCCCCCAGTCACAGACCCACAATGATTCCCTAAAAACATTATGTTAGTGTTCTACACACTCCCCAGTCACAGACCCACAATCATTCCCTGAACCATTATGTCAGTGTTCCAAACACACTACACACCCCAGTCACAGACCCTGAACAATGATTCCCAAAAACATTATGTCAGTGTTCTACACACTCCCCAGTCACAGACCCAAAATGATTCCCTGAACCATTATGTCAGTGTTCTAAACACTCCTCAGTCCAGACCCACAATGATTCCTTGAACCATTATGTCAGCGTTGTACATACTCCCCAGTCACAGACCCACATTGATTCCCTGAACCATTATGTCAGTGTTCTACACACTCCCCAGTCACAGACCCACAATGATTCCCTGAACCATTATGTCAGTGTTCTACACACTCCCCCAGTCACAGACCCCACAATGATTCCCTGAACCATTATGTCAGCGTTCTACACACTCCCCAGTCACAGACCCACATTGATTCCCTAAACCATTATGTCATTGTTCTAAACACATCTCAGTCACAGACACCCAATGATTCCTGAACCATTATGTCAGCGTTCTACAAACTCCCCAGTCACAGACCCACAATGATTCCCTGAACCATTATGTCAGCGTTCTACACACTCACCAGTCACAGACCAACAATTATTCCCTGAACCATTATGTCAGTGTTCTACACACTCCCCAGTCACAGACCCACAATGATTCCCTGAACCATTATGTCAGCGTTCTACACACTCCCCAGTCACAGACCCACAATGATTCCCTGAACCATTATGTCAGCGTTCTACACAATCCCGAGTCACAGACCCACAATGATTCCCTGAACCATTAAGTCAGTGTTCTACACACTCCCCAGTCACAGACCCACAATTATTCCCAAAACCATTATGTCAGTGTTCTACACACTCCTCAGTCACAGACCCACAATGATTCCCTGAAACATTAAGTCAGTGTTCTACACAATCCCCAGTCACAGACCCACAATGATTCCCTGAACCATTATGTCAGCGTTCTACACACTCCCCAGTCACAGACCCACAATGATTCCTGAACCATTATGTCAGCGTTCTACACACTCTCACCAGTCACAGACCCACAATGATTCCCTGAACCATTATGTCAGTGTTCGACACACTCCCCAGTCACAGACCCACAATGATTCCCTGAAACATTATGTCAGTGTTCTACACACTCCCCAGTCACAGACCCACAAAGATTCCCTGAACCATTATGTCAGTGTTGACACACTCCCCAGTCACAGACCCACAATGATTCCTGAACCATTATGTCAGCGTTCTACACACTCCCCAGTCACAGACCCACAATGATTCCCTGAACCATTATGTCAGTGTTCTACACACTCCCCAGTCTCAGACCCAAAATGATTCCCAGAACCATTATGTCAGTGTTCTACACATTCCTGAGTCTCAGACCCACAAAGATTCCCAGAACCATTATGTCAGTGTTCTACACACTCCCCAGTCTCAGACCCACAATGATTCCCAGAACCATTATGTCAGCATTCTACACACTCCCAAGTCATTGACCCACAATGATTCCCTTAACTATTATGTCAGTGTTCTACACACTCCTCAGTCACAGACCCACAATGATTCCCTGAACCATTATGTCAGTGTTCTACACACTCCCCAGTCACAGATCCAGAATGATTCCCAAACCATTATGTCAGCGTTCTACAAACTCCTTCTGTCACAGACCCACAATGATTCCCAGAACCATTATGTCAGCGTTCTACACACTTCCCCAGTCACAGACCCACAATTATTCCCTGAACCATTATCTCAGTATTCTACACACTCCGCAGTAACAAACCCACAATGATTCCCAAAAACATTGTTAGTGTCCTACACACTCCTCAGTCACAGATCAACAATGATTCCCTGAACCATTATGTCAGTGTTCTACACACTGCGCAGTCACAAACCCACAATGATTCCCAAACCATTATGTCAGTGTTCTACACACTCCTCAGTCACAGACCCCCAATGATTCCCAGAACCATTATGTCAGTGATCTACACACTCCCCAGTCACAGACCCATAATGATTCCCTGAACGATTATGTCAGCGTTCAACACACTCCACAGTCACAGACCAACAATGATTCCCAGAACCATTATGTCAGTGTTCTACACACTCCCCAGTCACAGACCCACAATGATTCCCTGAAACTATAAGGTCAGTGTTTTACACACTCCCCCAGTCACAGACCCACAATGATTCCCTGAACCAATTATGTCAGCTGTTCTACACACTCCCCAGTCACAGACCCACAATGATTCCCTGAACCATTATGTAAGAGTTCTACACACTCCCCAGTCACAGACCAACAATGATTGAGAGAACCATGATGTCAGTGTTCTACACACTCCCCAGTCACAGACCCACAATGATTCCAAAAAACATTATGTCAGAGTTCTACACACTCCCCAGTCACAGACCCACAATGATTCACAGAACCATTATGTCAGTGTTCTACACACTCCTCAGTCTCAGACCCACAATGATTCCCAAAAACATTATGTCAGTGTTTAAACACACACTCCCCAGTCACAGACCCAAAATGATTCCCTTGAACATTATGTGAGTGTTCTAAACACTGCTCAGTCACAGACCCAGAATGATTCCTTGAACCATTATGTCAGCTTTCTACACACTCCCCAGTCACAGACCCAAAATGATTCCCTGAACCATTATGTCAGTGTTCTACACACTCCCCAGTCTCAGACCCCCAATGATTCCCTGAACCATTATGTCAGTGTTCTACACACTCCCAGTCACGGAGACCCACAATGATTCCCTTGAACCATTATGTCAGTGTTCTACACACTCCCCAGTCACAGACCCACATTGATTCCCTGAACCATTATGTCAGTGTTCTACACACTCCCCAGTCTCAGACCCCAATGATTCCCTGAACCATTATGTCAGTGTTCTACACACTCCCCAGTCACAGACCCACAATGATTCAGACCCTGAACCATTATGTCAGCGTTTCTACACACTCCCCAGTCACAGACCCACAATGATTCCCTCACAGAACCATTATGTCAGTGTTCTACACACTCCCCAGTCACAGACCCACAATGATTCCCTGAACCATTATGTCAGTGTTCTAACACACTCCCCAGTCTACCCACAATGATTCCCAAAACCATTAGTCACAGACCACAGATTCCCAAACCATTATGTCACAATGATTCCCTGAACCATTATGTCAGTGTTCACAACAAAATGATTCCCCCCAGTCACAGACCCACAATGATTCCCAGAACCACAGACCCACAATGTCATGCGTTCTACACTCCCCAGTCACAGACCCACAATGATTCCCAGAACCATGACCCATTAGTCTCAGTGATTCCCTGAACCCCATTGATTCCCAAAAGTGTTCTACACACTCCCCAGTCACAGACCCACAATGATTCCCAGAACCATTATGTCAGTGTTCTACACACAATGATTCCAGACCCATGTCAGTGATTCACAGAACCCATTATGTCAGTGTTCTACACACTTCAGTACCCACAATGATTCCCCCATGTCAGTGTTCTACACACTCCTCAGTCACAGACCCACATTATTATGATTCCCTTAGTGTTCTACACACTCCCCCAGTCACAGACCCACAATGATTCCTGAACCATTATGTCAGCGTTCTCTACACACTCCCTGAACCCCAGTCAGTCACAGACCCACAATGATTCCCTGAAAAAGAACCATTATGTCAGTGTTCAGTCACAGAACACACAATGAGTCACAGAACCACCATGATCAGTCCCAGAAACAATGATTATGTCAGTGTTCTAAACACACACCAGTCACAGACCCACAATGATTCCCCTGAAACCTTTCTACACACTCCCAGTCACAGACCCACATTGATTCCCAGAACCATTATGTCAGTGTTCTACACACACCCCAGTCACATTTCCCTGAAGTCAGCGGTCTACACACTCCTCAGTCAATGATTAGAACCATAATGTCAGACTCCCCCAGTCACAGACCCAATGATTCCAATGATTCCATTCTGAACCAAAAATAAGTGAACCATTATGTCAGAGTTCTACACACTCCCCAGTCACAGACCCACAATGATTCCCTGAACCATTATGTCAGTGTTCTACACACTCCCCCCAGTCACACGTTCTACACCCAACAATGATTCCCTGAACTCTCACAGACCCACAATGATTCCCTGAATTTTCCAGTGTTCTAAACACTCCCCAGAATGAACAGACCCACAATGATTCCCTGAACAATGATTCCCAATGAACCATTATGTCAGTGTTCTACACACTCCCCAGTCACAGACCTCCTGAACCATTATGTCAGTGTTCTACAATGATTCCCCAGAACCAGTCTCAGACCCAATGATTGCCAGAACCAGTGTTCCCATTCTCAGTCACCCACAATGATTCCCACTCCCCAGTCAAACAATTATGAACCATTATGTCAGTGTTTCAATGACACACTCCCCAGTCACAGAGGTCCCCCCAGTCACAAAACCCAATGATTCATTATTCCAGTGTTCTACACACTCCCAGTCACATGTCCACAATGATTTCTGAACCATTATGTCAGTGTTCTACACCAGTCACAGACCCACAATGATTCCCAGAACCATTATGTCAGCTTTCTCCCAGTCACAGACCCACAATGACCCTGAACCATTATGTTCTCCCAGTCACAGACCCACAATGATTCCCTGAACCATTATGTCAGCGTTTCTTCCAGTCACAGACCCACCCAGAACCCAGTGTTCAGTCACAGACCCCAGACCCACAATGATTCCCTGAACCATTATTCCCAAAACACATTCCCCAGTCCCAGACCCACAATGTTCCCTGAACATTTATGTCAGTGTTCTACACACTCCCCAGTCACAGACCCACACCAGTTCTACACACTCCCCCAGTCACAGACCCCAGTCTGAACAGACCCACAATCATTCCCTGAACCATTATGTCATGTGTGTTCTACACAGTCTCCCCAGTCACATTATGTGACACCCCCAATGATTAAAATATTAAAACATTATGTCAGCAATGATTCTGAACACACTCCCCAGTCACAGACCCAAAATGATTCCCTGAACCATTATGTGAGTGTTCTAAACACTCCTCAGTCCAAAGCCACAATGATTCCTTGAACCATTATGTCAGCGTTGTACATACTCCCCAGTCACAGAACTACATTGATTCCCTGAACCATTATGTCAGCGTTCTACACACTCCCCAGTCTCAGACCCCCAATGATTTAATGAACCATTATGTCAGCGGTCTACACACTGCCCTGTCACAGACCCACAATGATTCCCTGAACCATTATGTCAGCGTTCTACACACTCCCCAGTCACAGACCCACATTGATTCCCTAAACCATTATGTCATTGTTCTAAACACACCTTACTCACAGACACCCAATGATTACCTGAACCATTATGTCAGCGTTCTACAAACTCCCCAGTCACAGACCCACAATGATTCCCTGAACCATTATGTCAGCGTTCTACACACTCACCAGTCACAGACCAACAATTATTCACCTAACCATTATGTCATTGTACTACACACTCCCCAGTCACAGACCCACAATGATACCCTGAACTATTATGTCAGCGTTCTACACACTCCCCAGTCACAGACCCACAATGATTCCCTGAACTATTATGTCAGCGTTCTACACAATCCTGAGTCACAGACCCACAATGATTCCCAGAACCATTATGTTCGTGTTCAACACACTCCGCAGTCACAGACCCACAATTATTCCCAAAATCATTATGTCAGTGTTCTAAACACTCCTCAGTCACAAGGCCACAATGATTCGCTGAAACATTATGTCAGCTTACTACACACTCCCCAGTCACAGACCCACAATGATTCCCTGAACCATTATGTCAGCGTTTGACACACTCCCCAGTCACAGACCCACAATGATTCCTGAACCATTATGTCAGCGTTCTACACACTCACCAGTCACAGACCCACAATGATTCCCTGAACCATTATGTCAGCGTTTGACACACTCCCCAGTCACAGACCCACAATGATTCCTGAACCTTTATGTCAGTGTTCTACACACTCACCAGTCACAGACCCACAATGATTCCCTGAACCATTATGTCAGCGTTTGACACACTCCCCAGTCACAGACCCACAATGATTCCTGAACCATTATGTCAGCGTTCTACACACTCCACAGTCACAGACCCACAATGATTCCCTGAAACATTATGTCAGTGTTCTACACACTCCCCATTCTCAGACCCAAAATGATTCCCAGAACCATTATGTCAGCGTTCTACACATTCCTGAGTCTCAGACCCGCAAAGATTCCCAGAACCATTATGTCAGTGTTCTACACACTACCCGTTCTCTGACCCACAATGATTCCCAGAACCATTATGTCAGCATTCTACACACTCCCAAGTCATTGACCCACAATGATTCCCTTAACTATTATGTCAGCGTTCTACACACTCCGCAGTCACAGACCCACAATGATGACCTGAACCATTATGTCAGTGTTCTACACATTCCTGAGTCACAGATCCAGAATGATTCCCAAAACCATTATGTCCGCGTTCTAAAAAATCTTCTGTCACAGACCCACAATGAGTCCCAGAACCATTATGTCAGCGTTCTACACACTTCCCAGTCACAGACCCACAATTAATCCCATAAACATTATCTCAGTATTCTACACACTCCGCAGTAACAAACCCACAATGATTCCCAAAAACATTGTTAGTGTCCTACACACTCCTCAGTCACAGATCAACAATGATTCCCTGAACCATTATGTCAGTGTTCTACACACTGCGCAGTCACAAACCCACAATGATTCCCCTAAACATATTATGTTAGTGGTCTACACACTCCTCAGTCACAGACCCACAATGATTCCCAGAACCATTATGTCAGTGATCTACACACTCCCCAGTCACAGACCCATAATGATTCCCTGAACGATTATGTCAGCGTTCAACACACTACCCAGTCACAGACCAACAATGATTCACAGAACCATTATGTCAGTGTTCTACACACTCCCCAGTCACAGACCCACAATGAGGCCCTGAACTATAAGGTCAGTGTTTTACACACTCCCCAGTCACAGACCCACATTGATTCCCTGAACAATTAAGTCAGCGTTCTACACACTCCCCAGTCACAGACACACAATGATTCCCTGAACCATTATGTAAGAGTTCTACACACTCCCCAGTCACAGACCAACAATGATTGAGAGAACCATGATGTCAGTGTTCTACACACTCCCCAGTCACAGACTCACAATGATTCCCAAAAACATTATGTCAGAGTTCTACACACTCCCCAGTCACAGACCGACAATGATTCACAGAACCATTATGTCAGTGTTCTACACACTCCTCAGTCTCAGACCCACAATGATTACCAAAAACAGTATGTCAGTGTTCGACACACTCCCCAGTCACAGACCCAAAATGATTCCTTGATACATTATGTGAGTGTTCTAAACACTGCTCAGTCACAAAGCCAGAATGATTACTTGAACCATTATGTCAGCTTTCTACACACTCCCCAGTCACAGACCCAAATTGATTCCCTGAACCATTATGTCAGCGTTCTACACACTCCCCAGTCTCAGACCCCCAATGATTTACTGAACCATTATGTCAGCGGTCTACACACTCCACAGTCACGGAGCCACAATGATTTCTTGAACCATTATGTCAGCTTTCTACACTCTCCCCAGTCACAGACCCACATTGATTCCCTGAACCATTATGTCAGCGTTCTACACACTCCCCAGTCACAGACCCACAATGATTCCCTGAACCATTATGTCAGCTTTCTACACACTCCCCAGTCACAGACCCACAATGATTCCCTGAACCATTATGTCAGCTTTCTACACACTCCCCAGTCACAGACCCACAATGATTCCCTGAACTATTATGTCAGCTGTTCTGATTCCCTGAACTATTATGTCAGCGTTCTACCCAACCCTGAGTCACAGACCCACAATGATTCCCAGAACCATTATGTCAGTGTTCTAAACACTCCTCTGTCACAGACCCACAATGATTCCCAGAACCATTATGTCAGCGTTCTACACACTCCCCAGTCACAGACCCTCAATGATTCCCAGAACCATTATGTAAGTGTTCAACACACTTCGCAGTCACAGACCCACTATTATTCCCAAAATCATTATGTCAGTGTTCTAAACACTCGTCAGTCACAGACCCACAATGATTCCCTGAAACATTATGTCAGCGTTCTACTCACTACCCAGTCACAGACCCACAATGATTCCCTGAACCATTATGTCAGTGTTCTACACACTCCCCAGTCACAGACCCACAATGATTCCCTGAACCATTATGTCAGCGTTTGACACACTCCCCAGTCACAGACCCACAATGATTCCTGAACCATTATGTCAGTGTTCTACACACTCCCCATTCTCAGACCCCAAAATGATTCCCAGAACCATGATGTCAGCGTTCTACACATTCCTGAGTGTCAGACCCGCAAAGATTCCCAGAACCATTATGTCAGTGATCTAAACACTCTTCTGTCACAGACCCACAATGATTCCCAGAACCATTATGTCAGCGTTCTACAAACTTCCCAGTCACAGACCCACAATTTATCCCAGAAACATTATCTCAGTATTCTACACACTCCGCAGTAACAAACCCACAATGATTCCCAAAAACATTGTTAGTGTTCTACACACTCCTCAGTCACAGACCAACAATGATTCCCTGAACCATTATGTCATTGTTCTACACAATCAGCAGTCACAAACCCACAATGATTCCCAAACATATTATGTTAGTGGTCTACACACTCCTCAGTCACAGACCCACAATGATTCCCTGAACCATTTTGTCAGCATTCTACACACTCCCCAGTCACTGACCCACAATCATTCACAGAACCATTATGTCAGTGATCTACACACACCCCAGTCACAGACCCATAATGATTCCCTGAACCATAATGTCAGCGTTCTACACACTCCCCAGTCACAGACCCACAATGATTCCCTGAACTATAAGGTCAGTGTTTTACACACTCCCCAGTCACAGACACACAATGATTACCTGAACAATTATGTCAGCGTTCTACACACTCCCCAGTCACAGACGCACAATGATTCCCTGAACCATTATGTCAGAGTTCTACACACTCCCCAGTCACAGACCGACAATGATTCCCAGAAGCATTATGTCAGTGTTCTACACACTCCCCAGTTACAGACGCACAATGATTCCCTGAACCATTATGTCAGAGTTCTAAACACTCCCCAGTTCCAGACCGACAATGATTCACAAAACTATTATGTCAGTGTTCTACACACTCCTCAGTCACAGACCCACAATGATTCCCTGATCGATTATGTCAGCATTCTACACACTCCCCAGTCATAGACCCAAAATGTTTCCCTGAACCATAAGGTCATTGTTTTACACACTCCCCAGTCACAGACCCACTTTGATTCCCTGAACCATTATGTCAGCGTTCTACACACTCCCCAATCACAGACCCACAATGATTCACTGAACCATTCGGAGAGCGTTCTACACACTCCCGAGTCACAGACCCACAATAATTCCCTAAAGTATAATGTCAGCGTTCTACACACTGCCCAGTCACAGACCCACAATGATTCCCTGAAACATTATGTCAGTGTTCGACACACTCCCCAGTCACAGAACCACAATGATTACCAAAAACATTATGTTAGTGTTCTACACAATCCCCAGTCACAGACCCACAATCATTCCCTGAACCATTATGTCAGTGTGCTAAACACTCCCCAGTCACTGACACACAATGATTACCAAAAACATTATTTCAGCATTCTACACACTCCCCAGTCACAGACCCAAAATGATTCCCTGAAACATTATGTGAGTGTTCTAAACACTCCTCAGTCACAAAGCCACAATGAGTCCCTGAACTATAAGGTCAGTGTTTTACACACTCCCCAGTCACAGACCCACATTGATTCCCTGAACAATTAAGTCAGCGTTCTACACACTCCCCAGTCACAGACACACAATGATTCCCTGAACCATTATGTAAGAGTTCTACACACTCCCCAGTCACAGACCGACAATGATTGACAGAGCCATTATGTCAGTGTTCTACACACTCCCCAGTCACAGACTCACAATGATTCCCAAAAACATTATGTCAGAGTTCTACACACTCCCCAGTCACAGACCGACAATGATTCACAGAACCATTATCTCAGTGTTCTACACACTCCTCAGTCTCAGACCCACAATGATTCCCTGAAACATTATGTCAGTGTTCGACACACTCCCCAGTCACAGAACCACAATGATTACCAAAAACATTATGTTAGTGTTCTACACACTCCCCAGTCACAGACCCACAATCATTCCCTGAACCATTATGTCAGTGTGCTACACACTCCCCAGTCACTGACACACAATGATTACCAAAAACATTATGTCAGTGTTCTACACACTCCCCAGTCACAGACCCAAAATGATTCCCTGAAACATTATGTGAGTGTTCTAAACACTCCACAGTCACAAAGCCACAATGATTCCTTGAACCATTATGTCAGCTTTCTACACACTCCCCAGTCACAGACCCACATTGATTCCCTGAACCATTATGTCAGCGTTCTACACACTCCCCAGTTTCAGACCCCCAATGATTTACTGAACCATTATGTCAGCGGTCTACACACTCCACAGTCACGGAGCCAGAATGATTTCTTGAACCATTATGTCAGCTTTCTACACACTCCCCAGTCACAGACCCACATTGATTCCCTGAAACATTATGTCAGCGTTCTACACACTCCCCAGTCTCAGACCCACAATGATTCCCTGAACTATTATGTCAGCGTTTTTCACACTCCCCAGTCACAGACCCACAATGATTCCCTGAACTATTATGTCAGCGTTCTACACAATCCTGAGTCACAGACCCACAATGATGCCCTGAACCATTATGTCAGTGTTCTAAACACTCCTCTGTCACAGACCCACAATGATTCTCAGAACCATTATGTCAGCGTTCTACACACACCCCAGTCACAGACCCTCAATGATTCCCAGAACCATTATGTCAGCGTTCGACACACTCCCCAGTCACAGACCCACAATGATTCCTGAACTATTATGTCAGCGTTCAACACACTTCGCAGTCACAGACCCACTATTATTCCCAAAATTATTATGTCAGTGTTCTAAACACTCCTCAGTCACAAGGCCACAATGATTCCCTGAAAAATTATGTCAGCGTTCTACTTACTACCCAGTCACAGACCCACAATGATTCCCTGAACAATTATGTCAGTGTTCTACACACTCCCCAGTCACAGACCCACAATGATTCCCTGAACCATTATGTCAGCGTTCGACACACTCCCCAGTCACAGACCCACAATGATTCCTGAACTATTATGTCAGCGTTCTACACACTCCACAGTCACAGACCCACAATGATTCCCTGAAACATTATGTCAGTGTTCTACACACTCCCCATTGTCAGACCCAAAATGATTCCCAGAACCATTATGTCAGCGTTCTACACATTCCTGAGTGTCAGACCCGCAAAGATTACCAGAACCATTATGTCAGCGTTCTACACACTCCCCATTCTCTGACCCACAATGATTCCCAGAACCATTAAGTCAGTGATCTAAACACTCTTCTGTCACAGACCCACAATGATTCCCAGAACCATTATGTCAGCGTTCTAAACACTTACCAGTCACAGACCCACAATTAATCCCAGAAACATTATCTCAGTATTCTACGAACTCCGCAGTAACAAACCCACAATGATTCCCAAAAACATTGTTAGTGTTCTACACAATCCTCAGTCACAGACCAACAATGATTCCCTGAACCATTATGTCAGTGTTCTACACACTCAGCAGTCACAAACCCACAATGATTCCCTGAACCATTATGTCAGAGTTCTAAACACTCCCCAGTTCCAGACCGACAATGATTCACAGAACTATTATGTCAGTGTTCTACACACTCCTCAGTCACAGACCCACAATGATTCCCTGATCGATTATGTCAGCATTCTATACACTCCCCAGTCATTGACCCAAAATGTTTCCCTGAACCATAAGGTCATTGTTTTACACACTCCCCAGTCACAGACCCACTTTGATTCCCTGAACCATTATGTCAGCGTTCTACGCACTCCCCAATCACAGACCCACAATGATTCGCTGAACCATTATGACAGCGTTCTACACACTCCCGAGTCACAGACCCACAATAATTCCCAAAAGTATAATGTCAGCGTTCTACACACTGCCCAGTCACAGACCCACAATGATTCCCTGAAACATTATGTCAGTGTTCGACACACTCCCCAGTCACAGAACCACAATGATTACCAAAAACATTATGTTAGTGTTCTACACACTCCCCAGTCACAGACCCACAATCATTCCCTGAACCATTATGTCAGTGTGCTAAACACTCCCCAGTCACTGACACACAATGATTACCAAAAACATTATTTCAGCATTCTACACACTCCCCAGTCACAGACCTAAAATGATTCCCTGAAACATTATGAGAGTGTTCTAAACACTCCTCAGTCACAAAGCCACAATGAGTCCCTGAACTATAAGGTCAGTGTTTTACACACTCCCCAGTCACAGACCCACATTGATTCCCTGAACAATTAAGTCAGCGTTCTACACACTCCCCAGTCACAGACACACAATGATTCCCTGAACCATTATGTAAGAGTTCTACACACTCCCCAGTCACAGACCGACAATGATTGACAGAGCCATTATGTCAGTGTTCTACACACTCCCCAGTCACAGACTCACAATGATTCCCAAAAACATTATGTCAGAGTTCTACACACTCCCCAGTCACAGACCGACAATGATTCACAGAACCATTATCTCAGTGTTCTACACACTCCTCAGTCTCAGACCCACAATGATTCCCTGAAACATTATGTCAGTGTTCGACACACTCCCCAGTCACAGAACCACAATGATTCCCTGAACCATTATGTCAGTGTGCTACACACTCCCCAGTCACTGACACACAATGATTACCAAAAACATTATGTCAGCATTCTACACACTCCCCAGTCACAGACCCAAAATGATTCCCTGAAACATTATGTGAGTGTTCTAAACACTCCTCATTCACAAAGCCACAATGATTCCTTGAACCATTATGTCAGCTTTCTACACACTCCCCAGTCACAGACCCACATTGATTCCCTGAACCATTATGTCAGCGTTCTACACACTCCCCAATTTCAGACCCCCAATGATTTACTGAACCATTATGTCAGCGGTCTACACACTCCACAGTCACGGAGCCAGAATGATTTCTTGAACCATTATGTCAGCTTTCTACACACTCCCCAGTCACAGACCCACATTGATTCCCTGAACCATTATGTCAGCGTTCTACACACTCCCCAGTCTCAGACCCCCAATGATTTACTGAACCATTATGTCAGCTTTCTACACACTCCCTAGTCACAGACCCACATTGATTCCCTGAACCATTATGTCAGCTTTCTACACACTCCCCAGTCACAGACCCACAATGATTCCCTGAACTATTATGTCAGCGTTTTACACACTCCCCAGTCACAGACCCACAATGATTCCCTGAACCATTATGTCAGCGTTCTACACAATCCTGAGTCACAGACCCACAATGATTCCCTGAACCATTATGTCAGTGTTCTAAACACTCCTCTGTCACAGACCCTCAATGATTCCTGAACTATTATGTCAGTGTTCTAAACACTCCTCAGTCACAAGGCCACAATGATTCCCTGAAAAATTATGTCAGCGTTCTACTTACTACCCAGTCACAGACCCACAATGATTCCCTGAACCATTATGTCAGTCTTCTACACACTCCCCAGTCACAGACCCACAATGATTCCCTGAACCATTATGTCAGCGTTCGACACACTCCCCAGTCACAGACCCACAATGATTCCTGAACTATTATGTCAGCGTTCTACACACTCCACAGTCACAGACCCACAATGATTCCCTGAAACATTATGTCAGTGTTCTACACACTCCCCATTGTCAGACCCAAAATGATTCCCAGAACCATTATGTCAGCGTTCTACACATTCCTGAGTGTCAGACCCGCAAAGATTCCCAGAACCATTATGTCAGCGTTCTACACACTCCCCATTCTCTGACCCACAATGATTCCCAGAACCATTAAGTCAGTGATCTAAACAATCTTCTGTCACAGACCCACAATGATTCCCAGAACCATTATGTCAGCGTTCTAAACACTTCCCAGTCACAGACCCACAATTAATCCCAGAAACATTATCTCAGTATTCTACACACTCCGCAGTAACAAACCCACAATGATTCCCAAAAACATTGTTAGTGTTCTACAAACTCCCCAGTCACAGACCGACAATGATTCACAGAAGCATTATGTCAGTGTTCTACACACTCCCCAGTCACAGACGCACAATGATTCCCTGTACCATTATGTCAGAGTTCTAAACACTCCCCAGTCACAGACCGACAATGATTCACAGAACCATTATGTCAGTGTTCTACACACTCCTCAGTCGCAGACCCACAATGATTCCTTGATCGATTATGTCAGCATTCTACACAATCCCCAGTCATAGACCCAAAATGTTTCCCTGAACCATAAGGTCATTGTTTTACACACTCCCCAGTCACAGACCAACTTTGATTCCCTGATCCATTATGTCAGCGTTCTACACACTCCCCAATCACAGACCCACAATGATTCGCTGAACCATTATGACAGCGTTCTACACACTCCCGAGTCACAGACCAACAATAATTCCCTTAAGTATTATGTCAGCGTTCTACACACTCCCCAGTCACAGACCCACAATGATTCCCTGAACCATTTTGTCAGTGTTCTACACATTCCTGAGTCACAGATCCTGAATGATTCCCAGAACAATTATGTCAGTGTTCTAAACACTCTTCTGTCACAGACCAACAATTAATCCCAGAAACATTATGTCAGTGTTTTACACACTCCCCAGTCACAGACCCACATTGATTCCCTGAACCATTATGTCAGCATTCTACACACTCCCCAGAAACAGACCAACAATGATTCCCTGAACCATTATGTCAGAGTTCTACTCACTCCTCAGTCACAGACCGACAATGATTCACAGAACCATTATGTCAGTGTACTACACACTCCCCAGTCACAGACTCACAATGATTCCCAAAAACATTATGTTAGTGTTTTACACACTCCCCAGTCACAGACCCACATTGATTCCCTGAACCATTATGTCAGTGTTCTAAACACTCCTCAGTCACAGACCCCCAATGATTCCCTGAACCATTATGACAGCGTTTTACACACTCCCCAATCACAGACCCACAATGATTCCCTGAACCATTATGACAGAGTTCTACACAATCCCTAGTCACAGACCCACAATGATTCCCAGAAACATTATGTCAGCATTCTACACACTCCCCAGTCACAGAACCACAATGATTCCCAGAACCATTATGTAAGTGTTCTACACACTCCCTAGTCACAGAACCACAATGATTACCAAAAACATTATTTTAGTGTTCTACGCAATCCCCAGTCACAGACCCACAATCATTCCCTGAACCATTATGTCAGTGTTCTACACAGTCCCCAGTCACAGACCCACATTGATTCAAGGAACCATTATGTCAGCATTCTACACACTCCCCAGTCTCAGACCCCCAATGATTTACTGAACCATCATGAACCATCATGTGAACCATTATGACAGCGTTCTACACACTCCCCAGTCACAGACAATAATTCCCTTAACTGCATCACACTCCCCTGTCACAGACCCACAATGATTCCCTGAACCATTATGTCAGTGTTCTACACATTCCTGAGTCACAGATCCTGAATGATTCCCAGAACAATTATGTCAGTGTTCTAAACACTCTTCTGTCACAGACCCACAATTAATCCCAGAAACATTATGTCAGTGTTCTACACACTCCGCAGTAACAAACCCACAATGATTCCCAAAAACATTGTTAATGTTCTACACACTCCTCAGTCACAGACCCACAATGATTCCATGAACCATTATTTCAGTGTTCTACACACTCCCCAGTCACTGACCCACAATCATTCCCAAAACCATTATCTCAGTGATCTTCACACTCCCCAGTCACAGACCCATAATGATTCCCTGAACCATTATGTCAGCGTTATAAACACTCCCCAGTCACAGGCCCACAATGATTGACAGAACCATTATTTCAGCGTTCTACACACTCCCCAGACTAAAAAACCCACAATGATTCCCAGATCCATTATGTCAGCATTCTACACACTCCCCAGTCACAGACCAACAATGATTCCCTGAAGCATAATGTCAGTGTTCTACACACTCCCCAGTCACTGACCCACAATCTTTCCCTGAACCATTATGTCAGTGTTTTACACACTCCCCAGTCTCAGACCCCCAATGATTCACTGAACCATTATGTCAGTGTTCTAAACACTTCTCAGTCACAGACCCCCAATATTTCCCTGAACCATTATGTCAGCGTTCTCCACACTCCCCAGTCACAGACCCCCAATGATTCCCTGAACCATTATGTCAGCGTTCTACACACTCCCCAATCACAGACCCACAATGATTCCCTGAACCATTATGACAGCGTTCTACACACTCCCCAGTCACAGACCCAAAATGATTCCCAGAACCATTATGTCAGCATTCTACACACTCCCCAGTCACAGACCCACAATGATTCCCTGAACCATAATGTCAGTGTTCTACACACGCCCCAGTCACAAAACCACAATGATTACCAAAAACATTATGTTAGTGTTCTACACACTCCCCAGTCACAGACCCACAATCATTCCCTGAACCATTATGTCAGTGTTCTACACACTCCCCAGTCACAGACCCACATTGATTCCCTGAACCATTATGTTAGGGTTCTACACACTCCCCAGTCTCAGACCCCCAATGATTTACTGAACCGTTATGTCAGTGTTCTACACACTCCCCAGTCACAGACCCAAAATGATTCCCTGAACTATTATGTCAGCTTTCTACACATTCCCCAGTCGGAGACCCAAAATGATTCTCTGAACCGCTATGTCAGTGTTCTACACACTCCCCAGTCACAGACCCACAATGATTCCCTGAACTATTATGTCAGCTTTCTACTCCCTCCGCAGTCACAGACCCACAATGATTCCCTGAACCATTATGTCAGTGTTCTAAACACTCCTCTGTTAAAGACCCACAATGATTCCCAGAACCATTATGTCAGCGTTCTACACACTCCCCAGTCACAGAACCACAATGATTACCTTACGCAATATGTCAGTGTTCTACACACTCCCCAGTCACAGACCCACATTGATTCCCAGAACCATTATGTCAGCGTTCTACACACTCCCCAGTCACAGACCTACAATGATTACCTGAAACAATATGTCAGTGTTCTACACACTCTCCAGTCACAGACCCACAATGATTCCCAGAACCATTATGTCAGCGTTCTACAGACTCCTCAGTCTCATACCCACAATGATTCCCTGAACCATTATTTCAGGGTTCTACACACTCCCCAGTCACAGACCCACAATTATTCCCAGAAACATAATGTAAGTGTTCTACACACTCCGCATTCACAAACCCACAATGATTCGCAAAAACATTGTGAGTGTTCTATACACTGCTCAGTCACAGAGCCACAATGATTCCCTGAACCATTATGTCAGTGTTCTACATACTCCGCAGTCACAAACCCACAATGATTCCCAAACATATTATGTTAGTGTTCTACACACTCCTCAGTCACAAACCCACAATGATTCCCAAACATATTATGTTAGGGTTCTTCACACTCCTCAGTCACAGACCCACAATGATTCCCTGAACCATTATGTCTGCGTTCTACACACTGCCCAATCACTGACCCACAATCATTCCCTGAACCATTATGCCAGTGTTCTAAACACTCCTCAGTCACAGACTCCCAATGATTCCCTGAACCATTATGTCAGCGTTCTACAGATTCCTGAGTCACAGACCCACAATGATTCCCAGAACCATTATGTCAGTGTTCAACACACTTCGCAGTCACAGACGCAAAATTATTCCCAAAATCATTATGTCAGTGTTCTAAACACACCTCAGTCACAACGCCACAATGATTCCCTGAACCATTATGTCAGCGTTCTACACACTCCCCAGTCACCGACCCACTATGATTCCCTGAACCATTATGTCAGTGTTCTACACACATCCCATTCTTAGACCTACAACGATTCCCAGAACCATTATGTCAGCGTTCTACACACTCCCCATTCTCAGACCCACAATGATTCCCAGAACCATTATGTCAGCGTTCTACGCATTTCTCAGTCACAGATCCACAATGATTCCCTGAACCATTATGTCAGTGTTCTAAACACTCTTCTGTCACAGACCCACAATGATTCCGAGACCCATTATGTCAGATTTCTACACACTCCCCAGTCAAAGACCCACAATTAATCCAAGAAACATTAGGTCAGTGTTCTACACACTCCGCAGTCACAAACCTTCAATGATTCCGAAACACATTGTTATAGTTCTACACACTCCTCAGTCACAAACCCACATCGATTCCCAAACATATTATGTTAGTGTTCTACACACTCCTCAGTCACTGACCCACAATCATTCCCTGAACCATTATTTCAGCGTGCTACACACTCCCCAGTCACAGACCCACAATCATTCCCTTAACCATTATGTCAGTGTCTTACACACTCCCCAGTCACAGACCCATTAAGATTCCCTGAACCATTTTGTCAGCGTTCTACACACTCCCCAGTCATAGACCCTCATTGACACCCTGAACCATAAGGTCATTGTTTTACACACTCCCCAGTCACAGACCCACATTGATTCCCTGAACCATTATGTCAGTGTTCTAAACACTCCTGAGTCACAGACCCCCAATGATTCCCTGAACCATTATGTCAGCGTTCTACACACTCCCCAGACTAAAAAACCCACAATGATTCACAGAACCATTATGTCAGCATTCTACACACTCCCCAGTCACAGACTCCCAATGATTCCCAGAACCATAATGTCAGTGTTCTACACACTCCCCAGTCAGTGACCCACAATGATTCCCTGAACCATTATGTAAGCGTTCTACACACTCCACAGTCACAGACGCACAATGATTCCCTGAACCATTATGTCAGTGTTCTAAACACTCTTCTGTCACAGACCCACAATGATTCCCAGTACCATTATGTCAGCGTTCTACACACTCCCCAGTCAAAGACCCACAATTAATCCCAAAAACATTAGGTCAGTGTTCTACACACTTTGCAGTCACAAACCTTCAATGATTCCCAAACACATTGTTAGAGTTCTAGACACTCCTCAGTCACAAACCCACATCGATTCCCAAACATATTATTTTAGTGTTCTACACACTCCTCAGTCACTGACCCACAATCATTCCCTGAACCATTATTTCAGCGTTCTACACACTCCCCAGTCACAGACCCACAATGATACCCTGAACCATAAGGTCAGCGTTCTACACACTCCACAGTCACAGACCAACAATGATTCCCAGAACCATTATGTCAGCGTTCTACACACTCCCCAGTCACAGAACCCGAATGATTCACAGACCAATTATGTCAGTGTTCTACACATTCCCCAGTCACAGACCCATAATGATTCCCAAAAACATTCTGTTATTGTTCTACACACTCCTCAGTCACAGACCCACAATGATTCCCTGAACCATTATGTCAGTGTTCTACACAATCCACAGTCACCGACCCACTATGATTCCCTGAACCATTATGTCAGTGTTCTACACACACCACAGTCACCGACCCACTATGATTCCCTGAACCATTATGTCAGTGTTCTACACACTCCCCATTCTTAGACCCACAATTATTCCCAGAACCATTATGTCAGCGTTCTACACATTCCTGAGTCTCAGACCCGCAATGATTCCCAGAACAATTATGTCAGCGTTCTACACACTCCCCATTCTCTGACCCACATTTGATTCCCAGAACCATTATGTCAGGGTTCTACACATTCCCCAGTCACAGACCCACAATGATTCTCTGAACCATTATGTCAGTGTTCTACACATTCCTGAGTCACAGACACACAATGATTCCCAGAACCATTATGTCAGCGTTCTACACACTCCCCAGTCACAGACGCACAATGATTACCAAAAACATTATGTTAGTGTTCTACACACTCCCCAGTCACAGACCCACAATCATTCCCTGAACCATTATGTCAGCGTTCTACACAATCCCCAGTCACAGACCCACAATGATTCCCTGAACCATTATGTCATTGTTCTACACATTCCTGAGTCACAGATCCACAATGATTCCCTGAACCATTATGTCCGTGTTCTAAACACTCTTCTGTCACAGACCAACAATAATTCCCAGAACCAGTATGTCAGCGTTCTACACACTCCCCAGTCAAAGACCCACAATTAATCCCAGAAACATTAGGTCAGTGTTCTACACACTCCGCAGTCACAAACCTTCAATGATTCCCAAAGACATTGTTAGAGTTCTACAAACTCCTCAGTCACAAACCCACATCGATTCCCAAACATATTATGTTAGTGTTCTACACAATCCTCAGTCACAGACCCACAATGATTCCCTGAACCATTTTGTCAGCGTACTACACACTCGCCAGTCACTGACCCACAATCATTCCCTGAATCATTATGTCAGTGTCTTACACACTCCCCAGTCACAGACCCATAAAGATTCCCTGAACCATTATGTCAGCGTTCTACACACTCCCCAGTCAGAGACCCTCAATGATAACCTGAACCATAAGGTCAGTGTTTTACACACTCCCCAGTCACAGACCCACATTGATTCCCTGAACCATTATGTCAGCGTTCTACACAGTCCCCAGTCACAGACCCACAATGATTCCCTGAACCATTATGTCTGCGTTCTACACACTCCCCAGTCATAGACCCATAAAGATTCCCTGAACCTTTATGTCAGCGTTCTACACACTCCCCAGTCATAGACTCTCAATGATACCCTGAACCATAAGGTCAGTGTTTTACACACTACCCACTCACAGACCCACATTGATTCCATGAACCATTATGTCAGCGTTCAACACACTCCCCAGTCACAGACCCACAATGATTCCCTGAACCATTATGTCTGCGTTCAACACACTCCACAGTCACATACCCCCAATGATTCACAGAACCATTATGTCAGTGTTCTACACACTCCCAAGTCACAGACCCACAATGATTCCCTGAACTATTATGTCAGCGTTCTACACACTCCCCAGTGACAGACCCACAATGATTCCCTGAACAATTATGTCAGTTTTCTACACAATCCTGAGTCACAGATCCACAATGATTCCCTGAACCATTATGTCATTGTTTTAAACACTCCTCTGTCACAGACCCACAATGATTCCCTGAACCATTATGTCAGCGTTCTACAAACTCCCCAGTCACAGACCCACAATGATTACCTTAAACAATATGTCAGTGTTCTACACACTCCCCAGTAACAGACCCACATTGATTCCCAGAACCATTATGTCAGCGTTCTACACATTCCAGAGTCTCAGACCCACAATGATTCCCAGAACCATTATGTCAGCGTTCGACACACTCCCCAGTCACAGACCCACAATGATTCCCTTAACTATTATGTCAGCGTTCTACACACTCCCCAGTTAAAGACACACAATAATTCCCTGAACCATTATCTCAGTTTTCTACACATTCCTGAGTCACAGATCCACAATGATTCCCAGAACTATTATGTCAGTGTTCTAAACACTCTTCCGTCACAGACCCAAAATGATTCCCAGAACCATTATGTCAGCGTTCTACACACTCCCCAGTCACAGACGCACAATTAATCCCAGAAACATTTTGTCAGTGTTCTACACACTCCCCAGTCTCAAACCCACAATGATTCCCAAACACATTGTTAGTGTTCTACACACTCCTCAGTCACAGACCAACTATGATTCCCTGAACCATTTTGTCAGTGTTCTACACACTCCGCAGTCACAAACCCACAATGATTCCCAAACATATTATGTTAGTGTTCTACACACTCCTCAGTCACAGACCCACAATGATTCCTTGAACCATGTAAAGCCATTTGCAAGTGAATATGAGCTTCTGAAGTGACAATATGCACTTTTTTGAAAATATTTTTTTTTTTTCATTCAGCATGTCAAAACTTTTCATTCTGTGTATAACTAAGTGGGAAAGTGACAAACATGAGTGAAATGTGACTACATGACTGAATGAGAGTGGATTTGTTCCTATCTCCGTAAGGAAGCGAGCTAGAGCTCTGAAACTGTGGCTATACGAACTTTCATGAAAACACGCTTCTTTGAGCTTTTAAGCTCAGAACTTGAATCTGTGCGGGAATCTAGCCTGGGAAGTCCTTCAGATCTCTGTGCAATGCATATATGGTATCGATTGGTGAATTGTGCATGTTTGGCCATTTGCAAGTGAATATGAGCTCCTGAAGTTAAAATATGCACTTTTTTAAAAACTTTTTTTTTTTTTATTCTGCATATCAAAACTTTTCATTCTGTGTATAACTAAGTGGGAAAGTGACAAATATGAGTGAAATTTCACGATATGACTGAATGAGAGTGAATTTGTTCCTAACTCCGTTAGGAAGCGAGCTAGAGCTCTGAAACTGTGGCTAAACGCACTTTCATGAAAACACGCTCCTTTGAGCTTTTAAGCTCAGAACTTGAATCTGTGTGTTTATCTAGCTTGGGAAGTCCTTCAGATCACTGTGCAATGCATATATGGTATCGATTGGTCCATTGTGCATGTAAAGCCATTTGCAAGTGAATAAGAGCTTCTGAAGTTAAAATATGCACTTTTTTAAAAACTTGGTTTTTTTTTTATTCTGCATGTCAAAACTTTTCATTCTGTGTATAACTAAGTGGGAAAGTGACAAACATGAGTGAAATGTGACTATATTACTGAATGAGAGTGAATTTGTTCCTATCTCCGTTAGGAAGCAAGCTCGAGCTCTGAAACTGTGGCTATCAGACTTTCATGAAAACACGCTCCTTTGAGCTTTTAAGCTCAGAACTTGAATCTGTGCTTGTATCTAGCCTGGGAAGTCCTTCAGATCACTGTGCAATGCATATATCCCATCGATTGGTCCAATGTACATGAAGGGCCATTTGCAAGTGAATATGAGCTCCTGAAGTGAAGATATGCACTTTTTTAACAAATTCCTTTTTTTTCGTTCTGCTTCTCAAAACTTTTCACTTAGTGTATAATTCATTCGGAATGTGACAAACTTGAGTGAAATCTGACTATATGACTGAATGAGATTGAATTTGCTTCTATATCCGTTAGGAAGAGAGCTTGAGCTCTGAAACTGTGGCTATACGCATTTTCATGAAAACACGCTCCTTTGAGCTTTTAAGCTCAGAACTTGAATCTGTGCATGTATCTAGCCTGGGAAGTCCTTCAGATCACAGTGCAATGCATATATGGCATCGATTGGTCCAATGTGCATGTATGGCCATTTGCAAGTGAATATGAGCTTCTGAAGTTAAAATGTGCACTTTTTGAAAAACTTGCTTTTTTTTCGTTCTGCTTGTCAAAACTTTTCATTAAATGAATAATTCATTCTTAATGTGACAAACTTGAGTGAAATCTGACTATATTACTGAATGAGAGTGAATTTGTTCCTATCTCCGTTATGAAGCGAGCTAGAGCTCTGAAACTGTGGCTATACACACTTTCATGAAAACACGCTCCTTTGAGCTTTTAAGCTCAGATCTTGAATCTGTGCGTGTATCTAGCCTGGGAAGTCTTTCAGTTCAATGTGCAATGCATATATGCCATCGATTGGTCCAATGTACATGAAGGGCCATTTGCAAGTGAATATGAGCTCCTGAAGTGAAGATATGCACTTTTTTAACAAATTCCTTTATTTTCGTCTGCTTGTCAAAACTTTTCATTCAGTGTATAATTCATTCGGAATGTGACAAACTTGAGTGAAATCTGACTATTTGACTGAATGAGATTGAATTTGTTTCTATCTCCGTTCGGAAGCGAGCTAGCGCTCTGAAACTGTGGCTATACGCACTTTCATGAAAACACGCTTCTTTGAGCTTTAAAGCTCAGAACTTGAATCTGTGTGTGTATCTAGCCTGGGAAGTCCTTCAAATCACTGTGCAATGCATATATGTCATCGATTGGTCCAATGTGCAAGAATGGCCATTTGCAAGTGAATATGAGCTTCTGAAGTTAAAATACGCGCTTTTTTAAAAACTTGTTTTTTTTTTTATTCTGCATGTCAAAACTTTTCATTCTGTGTATAACTAAGTGGGAAAGTGACAAACATGAGTGAAATGTGTCTATATGACTGAATGAGAGTGAATTTGTTCCTATCTGCGTTAGGAACCGAGGTAGAGCTCTGAAACTGTGGCAATACGCACTTTCATGAAAACACGCTCCTTTGACCTTTTAAGCTCAGAACTTGAATCTGTGCGAGTATCTAGCCTGGGAAGTCCTTCAAATAACTGTGGAGTGCATATATGCCATCGATTGGTCCTATGTGCATGTATGGCCATTTGCAAATGAATATGAGCTTCTGAAGTGAAAATATGCACTTTTTTGAAAACGTTTTTTTTTTCATTCAGCATGTCAAAACTTTTCATTCTGTGTATTACTCAGTGGGAAAGTGACAAATATGAGTGAAAATGTGACTATATGACTGAATGAGAGTGAATTTGTTCCTATCTCCGTTAGGAAGCGAGCTAGAGCTCTGAAACTGTGGCTATACGCACTTTCATGAAAACACGCTTCTTTGAGCTTTTAAGCTCAGAACTTGAATCTGTGCATGTATCTAGCCTGGGAAGTCCTTCAGATCACTATGCAATGCATATATTGGATCGATTGGTCCAATGTGCATGTATGGCCATTTGCAAGTTAATATGAGCTTCTGAAGTTAAAATGTGCACTTTTTGAAAAACTTGCTTTTTTTTGTTCTGCTTGTCAAAACTTTTCATTCAATGTATCATTCAATCTTAATGTGACAAACTTGAGTGAAATGTGACTAGATGACTGAATGAGAGTGAATTTGTTCCTATCTCCGTTAGGAAGCGAGCTTGAGCTCTGAAACTGTGGCTATACGCACTTTCATGAAAACACGCTCCTTTGAGCTTTTAAGCTCAGAACTTGAATCTGTGCGTGTATCTAGCCTGGGAAGTCCTTCAGATCACTGTGCAATGCATATATGGCATCGATTGGTCCAATGTGCATGTATGGCCATTTGCAAGTGAATATGAGATTCTGAAGTAAAAATGAGCACTTTTTTAAAAACTTGTTTTTTTTTTTTATTCTGCATTGCAAAACTTTTCATTCTGTGTATAACTAAGTGGGAAAGTGACAAACATGAGTGAAATGTGACTATATGACTGAATGAGAGTGAATTTGTTCCTATCTCCGTTAGGAAGCAAGCTCGAGCTCTGAAACTGTGGCTATACGCACTTTCATGAAAACACGCTCCTTTGAGCTTTTAAGCTCAGAACTTGAATCTGTGCTTGTATCTAGCCTGGGAAGTCCTTCAGATCACTGTGCAATGCATATATGGCATCGATTGGTGCAATGTGCATGTATGCCCATTTGCAAGTGAATATGAGCTTCTTAAGTGAAAATATGCTCTTTTTTGAAAACATGTTTTTTTTTTCATTCAGCATGTCAAAACTTTTCATTTTGTGTATAACTAAGTAGGAAAGTGACAAACATGAGTGAAATGTGACTATATTACTGAATGAGAGTGAATTTGTTCCTTTCTCCGTTAGGAACCGGGCTAGAGCTCTGAAACTGTGGCTATACGAACTTTCATGAAAACACGCTCCTTTGAGCTTTTAAGCTCAGAACTTGAATCTGTGCGTGTATCTAGCCTGGGAAGTCCTTCAGATCACTTTGCAATGCATATATGGTATCGATTGGTCCATTGTGCATGTAAAGCAATTTGCAAGTGAATAAGAGCTTCTGAAGTTAAAATATGCACTTTTTTAAAAACTTGTTTTTTTTTTTATTCTGCATGTCAAAACTTTTCATTCTGTGTATAACTAAGTGGGAAAGTTACAAACATGAGTGAAATGCGACAATATGACTTAATGAGAGTGAATTTGTTCCTATCTCCGTTAGGACGCGTGCTAGAGCTCTGAAACTGTGGCTATACGCACTTTCATGAAAACACGCTCCTTTGAGCTTTTAAGCTCAGAACTTGAATCGGTGCTTGTATCTTGCCTGGGAAGTCCTTCAGATCACTGTGCAATGCATATATCCCATCGATTGGTCCAATGTATATGAAGGGCCATTTGCAAGTGAATATGAGCTCCTGAACTGAAGATATGCACTTTTTTAACAAATTCCTTTTTTTTCGTTCTGCTTGTCAAAACTTTTCATTCAGTGTATAATTCATTCGGAATGTGACAAACTTGAGTGAAATCTGACTATATGACTGAATGAGATTGAATTTGCTTCTATATCCGTTAGGAAGAGAACTTGAGCTCTGAAACTGTGGCTATACGCATTTTCATGAAAACACGCTCCTTTCAGCTTTTAAGCACAGAACTTGAATCTGTGCGTGTATCTAGCCTGGGAAGTCCTTCAGATCACTGTGCAATGCATACATGGAATCGATTGGTCCAATGTGCATGTATGGACATTTGCAAGTGAATATGAGCTTCTGAAGTTAAAATGTGCACTTTTTGAAAAACTTGCTTTTTTTTCATTTTGCTTGTCAAAACTTTTCATTCAATGAATAATTCATTCTTAATGTGACAAACTTGAGTGAAATCTGACTATATTACTGAATGAGAGTGAATTTGTTCCTATCTCCATTACGAAGCGAGCTAGAGTTCTGAAACTGTGGCTATACACACTTTCATGAAAACACGCTCCTTTGAGCTTTAAAGCTCAGATCTTGAATCTGTGCGTGTATCTACCCTGGGAAATCCTTCAGTTCAATGTGCAATGCATATATGCCATCGATTGGTCCAATGTACATGAAGGGCCATTTGCAAGTGAATATGAGCTCCTGAAGTGAAGATATGCACTTTTTTAACAAATTCCTTTTTTTTCGTTCTTCTTTTTCAAAACTTTTCATTCAGTGTATAATTCAATCGGAATGTGACAAACTTGTGTAAAATCTGACTATATGACTGAATGAGATTGAATTTGATTCTATCTCCGTTAGGAAGCGAGCTAGAGCTCTGAAACTCTGGCTAAACGCACTTTCATGAAAAACGCTTCTTTGAGCTTTTAAGCTCAGAACTTGAATCTGTGCGTATATCTAGCATGGGAAGTCCTTCAGATCACTGTGCAATGCATATATGGCATCGATTGGTCCAATGTGCATGTATGGCCAATTGCAAGTGAATATGAGCTTCTGAAGTTAAAATGTGCTCTTTTTTAAAAACTTGTTTTTTTTTTCATTCTGCATTTCAAAACTTTTCATTCTGTTTATAACTATGTGGGAAAGTGACAAAAATGAGTGAAATGTGACTATATGACTGAATGAGATTGAATTTGCTTTTATCTCCTTTAGGAAGCGAGCTAGTGCTCTGAAACTGTGGCTATACGCACTTTCATGAAAACACGCTTCTTTGAGCTTTTAAGCTCAGAACTTGATTCTGTGCGTGTATCTAGCCTGGGAAGTCTGTCAGATCACTGTGCAATGCATATATGGCATCGATTGGTCCAATGTGCATGTATGGCCATTTGCAAGTGAATATGAGCTTCTGAAGTGAAAATATGCACTTTTTTGAAAACATGTTTTTTTTTTGAATCAGCATGTCAAAACTTTTCATTCTGTGTATAACTCAGTGGGAAAGTGACAAATATGATTGAAATGTGACTATATGACTTAATGAGAGTGAATTTGCTCCGATCTCCGTTAGGAAGCGAGCAAGAGCTCTGAAACTGTGGCTATACGCACTTTCATGAAAACACGCTCTTTTGAGCTTTTAAGCTCAGAACTTGAATCTGTGCGTGTATCTAGCCTGGGAAGTCCTTCATTTCCTGTGCAATGCATATATGGCATCGATTGGTCCAATGTACATGTAGGGCCATTTGCAAGTGAATATGAGCTCCTGAAGTGAAGATATGCACTTTTTTAAAAAATTGCTTTTTTTTTTATTCTGCTTGTCAAAACTTTTCATTCTGTGTATAATTAAGTTGGAAAGTGACAAATATGAGTGAAATTTGACTATATGACTGAATGAGAGTTAATTTGTTCCTATCTCCGTTAGGAAGCGAGCTAGAGCTCTGAAACTGTGGCTATACGCACTTTCATGAAAACACGCTCCTTTGAGCTTTTAAGCTCAGAACTTGAATCTGTGTGTGTATCTACCCTGGGAAGTCCTTCAGATCACTGTGCAATGCATATATGGTATCGATTGGTCCATTGTGCATGTAAAGCCATTTGCAAGTGAATATGAGCTTCTGAAGTTTAAATATGCACTTTTTCAAAAACTTGTTTTTTTTTTTATTCTGCATGTCAAAACTTTTCATTCTGTGTATAACTAAGTGGAAAAGTGACAAACATGAGTGAAATGTGACTATATGACTGAATGAGAGTGAATTTGTTCCTATCTCCGTTAGGAAGCGAGCTAGAGCTCTGAAACTGTGGCTATACGCACTTTCATGAAAACACGCTCCTTTGAGCTTTTAAGCTCAGAACTTGAATCTGTGCGTGTATCTAGCCTGGGAAGTCCTTCAAGTAACTGTGGAATGCATATATGCCATCGATTGGTCCAATGTACATGAAGGGCCATTTGCAAGTGAATATGAGCTCCTGAAGTGAAGTTTTGCACTTTTTTAAAAAATTCCTTTTTTTTCCTTCTGCTAGTCAAAACTTTTCATTCAGTGTAATAATTCATTCGGAATGTGACAAACTTGAGTGAAATCTGACTATATGACTGAATGAGATTGAATTTGTTTCTATCTCCGTTCGGAAGCGAGCTAGCGCTCTGAAACTGTGGCTATACGCACTTTCATGAAAACACGCTTCTTTGAGCTTTTAAGCTCAGAACTTGAATCTGTGCGTGTGTCTAGCCTGGGAAGTACTTCAGATCACTGTGCAATGCATATATGGCATCGATTGGTCCAATGTGCATTTATGGCCATTTGCAAGTGAATATGAGCTTCTGAAGTGAAAATATGCACTTTTTGAAAAACTTGCTTTTTTTTCGTTCTTCTTGTCAAAACTTTTCATTCAATGTATAAGTCAATCTTAATGTGACAAACTTGAGTGAAATATGACTAGATGACTGAATGAGAGTGAATTTGTTCCTATCTCCGTTAGGAAGCGAGCTAGAGCTCTGAAACTGTGGCTATACGCACTTTCATGAAAACATGCTCCTTTGAGCTTTTAAGCTCAGAACTTGAATCTGTGCTTGTATCTAGCCTGGGAAGTCTTTCAGATCACTGTGCAATGCATATATGGCATCGATTGGTCCAATGTGCATGTATGGCCATTTGCAAGTGAATATGAGCTTCTGAAGTTAAAATATGCACTTTTTTAAAAACTTTTTTTTTTTTCATTCTGCATGTCAAAACTTTTCATTCTTTTTATAACTAAGTGGGAAAGTGACAAAAATGAGTGAAATGTGACTATATGACTGAATGAGAGTGAATTTGTTCCTATCTCCGTTAGAAAGCGAGCTAGAGCTCTGAAACTGTGGCTATACGCACTTTCATGAAAACAGGCTCCTTTGAGCTTTTAAGCTCAGAACTTGAATCTGTGCGTGTATCTAGCCTGGGAAGTCCTTCAGATCACTGTGTAATGCATATATGGCATCGATTGGTCCAATGTGCATGTTTGGCCATTTGCAAGTGAATAAGAGCTTCTGAACTTAAAATATGCACTTTTTAAAAACTTATTTTTTTTTATTCTGCATGTCAAAACTTTTCATTCTGTTTATAACTAAGTGGGAAAGTGACAAACATGAGTGAAATGTGACTATATGACTGAATGAGAGTGAATTTGTTCCTATCTCCGTTAGGAAGCGAGCAAGAGCTCTGAAACTGTGGCTATCCGCACTTTCATGAAAACACGCTCCTTTGAGCTTTTAAGCTCAGAACTTGAATCTGTGCGTATATCTAGCATGGGAAGTCCTTCAGATCACTGTGCAATGCATATATGGCATCGATTGGTCCAATGTGCATGTTTGGACATTTGCAAGTGAATATGAGCTTCTGAACTTAAAATATGCACTTTTGAAAAACTTATTTTTTTTTTCATTCTGCATGTCAAAACTTTTCATTCAATGAATAATTAATTCTTAAAGTGACAAACATGAGTGAAATGTGACTATATGACTGAATGAGAGTGAATTTGTTCCTATCTCCGTTAGGAAGCGAGCTAGAGCTCTGAAACTGTGGCTATACACACTTTCATGAAAACACGCTCCTTTGAGCTTTTAAGCTCAGATCTTGAATCTGTGCTTGTATCTAGCCTGGGAAGTCCTTCAGATCAATGTGCAAATGCATATATGCCATCGATTGGTCCAATGTGCATGTTTGGCCATTTGAAAGTGAATATGAGCTTCTGAAGTGAAAATATGCACTTTTTTAAAAACTTATTTTTTTTTCATTCTTCATGTCAAAACTTTTCATTCTGTTTATAATTCATTGGGAATGTGACAAAAATGAGTGAAATGTGACTATATGACTGAATGAGATTGAATTTGTTCCTATCTCCGTTAGGAAGCGAGCTAGAGCTCTGAAACTCTGGCTAAACGCACTTTCATGAAAAACGCTTCTTTCAGCTTTTAAGCTCAGAACTTGAATCTGTGCGTATATCTAGCCCGGGAATTCATTCAGATCACTGTGCAATGCATATATGGTATCGATTGGTCCATTGTTCATGAAAAGCCATTTGCAAGTGAATTTGAGCTTCTGAACTTAAAATATGCACTTTTTAAAAACTTCTTTTTTTTTTTATTCTGCATGTCAAAACTTTTCATTCTGTGTATAACTAAGTGGGAAAGTGATAAACATGAGTGAAATGTGACTATATGACTGAATGAGAGTGAATTTGTTCCTATCTCCGTTAGGAAGCGAGCTAGAGCTCTGAAACTGTGGCTATATCTGAACTTTCATAAAAAACACGTTCCTTTGAGCTTTTAAGCTCAGAACTTGAATCTGTGCGTGTATCTAGCCTGGAAAGTCCTTCATGATCACTGTGCAATGCATATATGGCATCGATTGGTCCAATGTGCATGTATGGCCATTTGCAAGTGAATATGAGCTTCTGAAGTGAAGATATGCTTTTTTAAAAAAATTTCTTTTTTTTTTATTCTGCTGGTCAAAACTTTTCATTCTGTGTATAATTCATTCGGAATGTGACAAACTTGAGTGAAATCTGACTATATGACTGAATGAGATTGAATTTGCTTCTATCTCCGTTAGGAAGCGAGCTAGAGCTCTGAAACTGTGGCTATACGCACTTTCATGAAAACACGCTTCTTTGTGCTTTTAAGTTCAGAACAAGAATCTGTGCGTCTATCTAACCGGGGAAGTCCTTCAGATCACTGTGCAATGCATATAGGGCATCGAATGGTCCAATGTGCATGTATGGCCATTTGCAAGTGAATATTAGCTTTCTGAAGTTAAAATGTGCACTTTTTTAAAAACTTGTTTTTTTTTCATTCTGCATGTCAAAACTTTTCATTCTTGTTCATAACTAGTGGGGGAAAGTGACAAAAATGTTTGAAATGTGAGTATATGACTGAATGAGAGTGAATTTGTTCCTATCTCCGTTAGGAAGCGAGCTAGAGTTCTGAAACTGTGGCTATACGCACTTTCATGAAAAACGCTCTTTTTGAGCTTTTAAGCTCCGAACTTGAATCTGTGCGTGTATCTAGCCTGGGAAGTCCTTCAGATCACTGTGGAATGCATATATGGCATCGATTGGTCCAATGCGCATGTTTGGCCATTTGCAAGTGAATATGAGCATCTGAACTTAAAATATGCACTTTTTTAAAAACTTTTTTTTTTTTTATTCTGCATATCAAAACTTTTCATTCTGTGTATAACTAAGTGGGAAAGTGACAAATATGAGTGAAATGTGACTATATGACTGAATGAGAGTGAATTTGTTCCTATCTCCGTTAGGAAGCGAGCTAGAGCTCTGAAACTGTGGCTATACGCACTTTCATGAAAACACGCTCCTTTGAGCTTTTAAGCTCAGAACTTGAATCTGTGTGTGTATCTAGCCTGGGAAGTCCTTCAGATCACTGTGCAATGCATATATGGTATCGATTGGTCCATTGTGCATGTTTGGCCATTTGCAAGTGAATATGAGCTTCTGAACTTAAAATATGCACATTTTCAAAAAACTTATTTTTTTTTATTCTGCATGTCAAAACTTTTTCATTCTGTGTATAACTGGGAAAGTGATAAAATGAGTGAAAAACTATATGACTGAATGAGAAATTTGCTTCTATCTCCTATATGAATGAATGAAACTGTGGTGAATTTGCTCCTTTGAGCTTTTCTCAGAACTTGAATCTGTGCGTGAATCTAGCCTGGGAAGACTCAGATCACTGTGCAATGCAAACTGTGGTCCAATGTGCATGTTTGGCCATTTCAGTGAATATGAGCTTCTGAACTTAAAATATGCACTTTTTAAAGCTTTATTTTTTTTATTCTGCATATCAAAACTTTTTCATTCTGTTTATATCTAAGTGGGGAAAGTGACAAAAATGGAAGTGAATGTGACCATATGACTGAATGAGAGAATTTGTTCCTTAGGAAGCGTAGCTAGAGCTCTGAAACTGTGGGAATGCATTTCATGAATCCATCCTTTGAGTCCAAGCTCAGAACTTGAATCTGGCCTGGGAAGTCCTTTGTGCAAATATGAATATGAGCTCATGTATGGCCATTTGCAAGTGAATATGAGCTTTGAAGTTAAAATTTTGCACTTTTTAAAAAAACTTGTTTTTTTTTTCGTTCTGCTTGTCAAAACTTTTCATTCTGTTTATAATTAATTGGGAAAGTGACAAAAATGAGTGAAATCTGACTATATGACTGAATGAGATTGAATTTGTTCCTATCTCCGTTTGGAAGCGAGCTAGAACTCTGAAACTGTGGCTATACGCCCTTTCATGAAAACACGCTCCTTTGAGCTTTTAAGCTCAGAACTTGAATCTGTGCTTGTATCTGAGCCTGGGAATTCATTCAGATCACTGTGCAATGCATATATGGTATCGATTGGTCCATTGTGCATGAAAAGCCATTTGCAAGTGAATTTGAGCTTCTGAACTTAAAATATGCACTTTTTTAAAAACTTATTTTTTTTATTCTGCATATCAAAACTTTTCATTCTGTGTATAACTAAGTGGGAAAGTGACAAACATGAGTGAAATGTGACAATATGACTGAATGAGAGTGAATTTGTTCCTATCTCCGTTAGGAAGCGAGCTAGAGCTCTGAAACTGTGGCTATCGAACTTTCATGAAAAACACGCTTCCTTTGAGCTTTTAAGCTCAGAACTTGAATCTGTGCGTGTATCTAGCCTGGGAAGTCCTTCAGATCACTGTGCAATGCATATATGGCATCGATTGGTCCAATGTGCATGTATGGCTTTTTGCAAGTGAATATGAGCTTCTGAAGTGAAAATATGCACTTTTTAAAAAACTTTTTTTTTTTTATTCTGCATGGTCAAAACTTTTTCATTCAGTGTATAACTCATTGGGAAAGTGACAAAAATGAGTGAAATCTGACTATATGACTGAATGAGATTGAATTTGTTCCTATCTCCGTTAGAAGCGAGCTAGCGCTCTGAAACTGTGGCTATACGCACTTTCATGAAAAACGCTTTTTGAGCTTTTAAGCTCAGAACTTGAATCTGTGCTTCTATCTAGCCTGGGAAGTCCTTCAGATCACTGTGCAATGCATATATGGCATCGATTGGTCCAATGTGCATGTTTGGCCATTTGCAAGTGAATATGAGCATCTGAACTTAAAATATGCACTTTTTTAAAAACTTTTTTTTTTTTTATTCTGCATATCAAAACTTTTCATTCTGTGTATAATTCATTCGGAATGTGACAAACTTGAGTGAAATCTGACTATATGACTGAATGAGATTGAATTTGCTTCCTATCTCCGTTAGGAAGAGCTAGAGCTCTGAAACTGTGGCTATCGCACTTTCATGAAAACACGCTCCTTTGAGCTTTTAAGCTCAGAACTTGAATCTGTGCGTGAATCTAGCCTGGGAAGTCCTTCAGATCACTGTGCAATGCATATAATGCATCGATTGGTCCAATGTGCATGTTTGGCCATTTGCAAGTGAATATGAGCTTCTGAACTTGCAAAATATTTTTTATTTTAAAAACTTTTATTTTTTTGACATTCTTCAAATGTCAAAACTTTTCATTCTGTTTATAACTAAGTGGGAAAGTGGACAATTTAAATGACAATTTGAGCTTTTGACAGAATGAATCTGAATGGGAAGTGAATTTGTTCCATATCTCATCGATTGGTCCAATGTGCATGTTTGGCCATTTGCAAGTGAATATGAGCTCTGAAACTGTGGCTATTCTTCATGTCAAAAACACATTCATGACAAAAATGAGTGAAAAAACACGCTCCTTTAGAGCTCTGACTTTCATGAAAACACGCTCCTTTGAGCTTTTAAGCTCAGAACTTGAATCTGTGCTTGTATCTAGCCTGGGAAGTCCTTCAGATCACTGTGCAATGCATATATGGCATCGATTGGTCCAATGTGCATGTTTGGCCATTTGCAAGTGAATATGAGCTTCTGAAGTTAAAATGTGCACTTTTTTAAAAATTGTTTTTTTTTTCATTCTGCATCTCAAAACTTTTTCATTCTGTGTATAACTCAGTGGGAAAGTGACAAAAATGAGTGAAATGTGACTATATGACTGAATGAGAGTGAATTTGTTCCTATCTCCGTTAGGAAGCGAGCTAGAGCTCTGAAACTGTGGCTAAACGCACTTTCATGAAAACACGCTCCTTTGAGCTTTTAAGCTCAGAACTTGAATCTGTGCGTGTATCTAGCCTGGGAAGTCCTTCAGATCACTGTGCAATGCATATATGGCATCGATTGGTCCAATGTGCATGTTTGGCCATTTGCAAGTGAATATGAGCTTCTGAACTTAAAATATGCACTTTTTTAAAACTTGTTTTTTTTCATTCTTCATGTCAAAACTTTTCATTCTGTTTATAACTAAGTGGGAAAGTGACAAAATGAGTGAAATGTGACTATATGACTGAATGAGAGTGAATTTGTTCCTATCTCCGTTTGGAAGCGAGCTAGAGCTCTGAAACTGTGGCTATCGCACTTTCATGAAAAAAACGCTCCTTTGAGCTTTTAAGCTCAGAACTTGAATCTGTGCGTGTATCTAGCCTGGGAAGTCCTTCAGATCACTGTGCAATGCATATATGGCATCGATTGGTCCAATGTGCATGTTTGGCCATTTGCAAGTGAATATGAGCTTCTGAACTTAAAATATGCACTTTTTTAAAAACTTATTTTTTTTTTCTTCATGTCAAAACTTTTCATTCTGTTTATAACTAAGTGGGAAAGTGACAAAAATGAGTGAAATGTGACTATATGACTGAATGAGAGTGAATTTGTTCCTATCTCCGTTAGGAAGCGAGCTAGAGCTCTGAAACTGTGGCTATACGCACTTTCATGAAAACACGCTCCTTTGAGCTTTTAAGCTCAGAACTTGAATCTGTGCTTGTATCTAGCCTGGGAAGTCCTTCAGATCACTGTGCAATGCATATATGGCATCGATTGGTCCAATGTGCATGTTTGGCCATTTGCAAGTGAATATGAGCTTCTGAACTTAAAATATGCACTTTTTTAAAAAACTTATTTTTTTTCATTCTTCATGTCAAAACTTTTCATTCTGTTTATAACTAAGTGGGAAAGTGACAAAAATGAGTGAAATGTGACTATATGACTGAATGAGAGTGAATTTGTTCCTATCTCCGTTAGGAAGCGAGCTAGAGCTCTGAAACTGTGGCTATACGCACTTTCATGAAAACACGCTCCTTTGAGCTTTTAAGCTCAGAACTTGAATCTGTGCGTGTATCTAGCCTGGGAAGTCCTTCAGATCACTGTGCAATGCATATATGGCATCGATTGGTCCAATGTGCATGTTTGGCCATTTGCAAGTGAATATGAGCTTCTGAACTTAAAATATGCACTTTTTTTAAAAGCTTTTTTTTTTTTAATTCTGCATGTCAAAACTTTTTCATTCTGTTTATAACTAATTGGGAAAGTGATAAAAATGAGTGAAATGTGACTATATGACTGAATGAGAGTGAATTTGTTCCTATCTCCGTTAGGAAGCGAGCAAGAGCTCTGAAACTGTGGCTATACGCACTTTCATGAAAACACGCTCCTTTGAGCTTTTAAGCTCAGAACTTGAATCTGTGCTTGTATCTAGCCTGGGAAGTCCTTCAGATCACTGTGCAATGCATATATGGCATCGATTGGTCCAATGTGCATGTTTGGCCATTTGCAAGTGAATATGAGCTTCTGAAGTTAAAATGTGCACTTTTTAAAAACTTTTTTTTTCATTCTGCATATCAAAACTTTTCATTCTGTGTATAACTCAGTGGGAAAGTGACAAAATGAGTGAAATGTGACTATATGACTGAATGAGATTGAATTTGTTCCTATCTCCGTTAGGAAGCGAGCTAGAGCTCTGAAACTGTGGCTATCGCACTTTCATGAAAACACGCTCCTTTGAGCTTTTAAGTTCAGAACTTGAATTTGTGCTTGTATCTAACCGGGGAAGTCCTTCAGATCACTGTGGAATGCATATATGGCATCGATTGGTCCAATGCGCATGTTTGGCCATTTGCAAGTGAATATGAGCATCTGAACTTAAAATATGCACTTTTTTAAAAACTTTTTTTTTTTTTTATTCTGCATATCAAAACTTTTCATTCTGTGTATAACTAATTGGGAAAGTGACAAAATGAGTGAAATGTGACTATATGACTGAATGAGAGTGAATTTGTTCTATCTCCGTTAGGAAGCGAGCTAGAGCTCTGAAACTGTGGCTATCGCACTTTCATGAAAACACGCTCCTTTGAGCTTTTTAAGCTCAGAACTTGAATCTGTGCGTGTATCTAGCCTGGGAAGTCCTTCAGATCACTGTGCAATGCATATATGGCATCGATTGGTCCAATGTGCATGTTTGGCCATTTGCAAGTGAATATGAGCTTCTGAACTTAAAATATGCACTTTTTTAAAAACTTTTTTTTTTTCATTCTGCATATCAAAACTTTTCATTCTGTTTATAACTAAGTGGGAAAGTGACAAAAATGAGTGAAATGTGACTATATGACTGAATGAGAGTGAATTTGTTCCTATCTCCGTTAGGAAGCGAGCTAGAGCTCTGAAACTGTGGCTATACGCACTTTCATGAAAACACGCTCCTTTGAGCTTTTAAGCTCCGAACTTGAATCTGTGCGTGTATCTAGCCTGGAAAGTCCTTCAGGTCACTGTGCAATGCATATATGGCATCGATTGGTCCAATGTACATGTAGGGCCATTTGCAAGTGAATATGAGCTCCTGAAGTGAAGATATGCACTTTTTTAAAAAATTTCTTTTTTTTGGTTCTGCTTGTCAAAACTTTTCATTCTGTGTATAATTCATTCGGAATGTGACAAACTTGAGTGAAATCTGACTATATGACTGAATGAGATTGAATTTGCTTCTATCTCCGTTAGGAAGCGAGCTAGAGCTCTGAAACTGTGGCTATACGCACTTTCATGAAAACACGCTCCTTTGAGCTTTTAAGTTCAGAACTTGAATCTGTGCGTCTATCTAGCCTGGGAAGTCCTTCAGATCACTGTGCAATGCATATATGGCATCGATTGGTCCAATGTGCATGTATGGCCATTTGCAAGTGAATATGAGCTTCTGAAGTGAAAATATGCACTTTTTTAAAAACTTTTTTTTTTTCATTCTGCATGTCAAAACTTTTCATTCTGTGTATAACTAAGTGGGAAAGTGACAAAAATGAGTGAAATGTGACTATATGACTGAATGAGATTGAATTTGCTTCTATCTCCGTTAGGAAGCGAGCTAGAGCTCTGAAACTGTGGCTATACGCACTTTCATGAAAACACGCTCCTTTGAGCTTTTAAGCTCAGAACTTGAATCTGTGCGTGTATCTAGCCTGGGAAGTCCTTCAGATCACTGTGCAATGCATATAATGCATCGATTGGTCCAATGTGCATGTTTGGCCATTTGCAAGTGAATATGAGCTTCTGAACTTAAAATATGCACTTTTTAAAAACTTTTTTTTTTTATTCTGCATATCAAAACTTTTCATTCTGTTTATAACTAAGTGGGAAAGTGACAAAAATGAGTGAAATGTGACTATATGACTGAATGAGAGTGAATTTGTTCCTATCTCCGTTAGGAAGCGAGCTAGAGCTCTGAAACTGTGGCTATACGCACTTTCATGAAAACACGCTCCTTTGAGCTTTTAAGCTCAGAACTTGAATCTGTGCGTGTATCTAGCCTGGGAAGTCCTTCAGATCACTGTGCAATGCATATATGGCATCGATTGGTCCAATGTGCATGTTTGGCCATTTGCAAGTGAATATGAGCTTCTTAACTTAAAATATGCACTTTTTAAAAACTTATTTTTTTTTTTTATTCTGCATATCAAAACTTTTCATTCTCTGTATAACTAAGTTGGAAAGTGACAAAAATGAGTGAAATGTGACTATATGACTGAATGAGAGTGAATTTGTTCCTATCTCCGTTAGGAAGCGAGCTAGAGCTCTGAAACTGTGGCTATCGCACTTTCATGAAAACACGCTCCTTTGAGCTTTTAAGCTCAGAACTTGAATCTGTGCGTGTATCTAGCCTGGGAAGTCCTTCAGATCAATGTGCAATGCACACATGGCATCGATTGGGCCAATGTGCATGTTTGGCCATTTGCAAGTGAATATGAGCTTCTGAACTTAAAATATGCACTTTTTTAAAAACTTGTTTTTTTTTCATTCTGCATGTCAAAACTTTTTATTCTGTTTATAACTAAGTGGGAAAGTGACAAACATGAGTGAAATGTGACAATATGACTGAATGAGAGTGAATTTGTTCCTATCTCCGTTAGGAAGCGAGCTAGAGCTCTGAAACTGTGGCTATACGCACTTTCATGAAAACACGCTCCTTTGAGCTTTTAAGCTCAGAACTTGAATCTGTGCGTGTATCTAGCCTGGGAAGTCCTTCAGATCACTGTGCAATGCATATATGGCATCGATTGGTCCAATGTGCATGTATGGCCATTTGCAAGTGAATATGAGCTTCTGAAGTGAAAATATGCACTTTTTAAAAAATTTTTTTTTGGTTCTGCATATCAAAACTTTTCATTCTGTGTATAACTCATTTGAATGTGACAAAAATGAGTGAAATGTGACTATATGACTGAATGAGATTGAATTTGTTCCTATCTCCGTTGAGGGAAGCGAAGCTAGAGCTCTGAAACTGTGGCTATCGCACTTTTTCATGAAAAACACTCCTTTGAGCTTTTAAGCTCAGAACTTGAATCTGTGCGTCTATCTAGCCTGGAAGTCCTTCAGATCACTGTGCAATGCATATATGGCATCGATTTGTCCAATGTGCATGTTTGGCCATTTGCAAGTGAATATGAGCTTCTGAACTGAAAATATGCACTTTTTAAAAACTTTTTTTTTATTCTGCATTTCAAAACTTTTCATTCTGTGTATAATTAAGTCGAAAGTGAAAATGCATGAAATGTGACTATATGACTGAATGATTGAATTTGTTCCTATTCCTAGGAAGCGAAGCTAGAGCTCTGAAACTTGGCTATACGACTTTCATGTTACGCTTCCTTTTGAGCTTTTAAGCTCAGAACTTGAATCTGTGGTGTATCTAGCTTGGAAGTCCTTCAGATCACTGTGCAATGCATATATGGCATCGATTGGTCCAATGTTATGTTTGGCCATTTGTAAGTGAATATGAGCTTGAACTAAAATATACTTTTTTTAAAACTTTTTTTTTTTTATTCTGCATATCAAAAACTTTTCATTCTGTGTATAACTGAGGAAAGTGACAAACATGATGAAATGTGACAATATGACTGAATGAGAGTGAATTTGTTTCCTATCGTTAGGGAAGCCATTCTGAAACTGTGGCATGACTTTCATGAAAACACGCTCCTTTGAGCTTTTAAGTCAGAACTTGAATCTGTGCTTGTATTTAGCCTGGGAAGTCCTTCAGATCACTTTTTGCATATATGGAATCGATTGTCCAATGTGCATGTTTGGCATTTGCAAGTGAATATGAGCTTCTGAACTTAAAAAATATGCACTTTTAAAACTTGTTTTTTTTTAGATGTGAAAAACTTTTTATTCTGTTTATAACTATTGGGAAAGTGACAAAAATGTGGAATGTGACTATATGAATGAATGACTGAATTTGTTCCTATCTCCGTTAGGGGAAGTAGCTGAGCTCTGAAACTGTGGCTATACGCACTTTCATGAAAAAACGCTCCTTTGAGCTTTTAAGCTCAGAACTTGAATCTGTGCTTGAATATAGCCTGGAAGTCCTTCAGATCACTGTGCAATGCATATATGGCATCGATTGGTCCAATGTACATGTTTGGCCATTTGCAAGTGAATATGAGCTTCTGAACTGAAAATATGCACTTTTAAAAATTTTATTTTTTTTTTATTCTGCATATCAAAACTTTTCATTCTGTTTATAACTAATTGGAATGTGACAAACTTGAGTGAAATGTGACAATATGACTGAATGAGATTGAATTTGTTCCCTATCTCCGTTAGAAGAAGCGAGCTAGAGCTCTGAAACTGTGGCTATCACTTTCATAAAAACACGCTCCTTTGAGCTTTTTAAGCTCAGAACTTGAATCTGTGCTTGTATCTAGCCTGGGAAGTCCTTCAGATCACTGTGCAATGCATATATGGCATCGATTGGTCCAATGTGCATGTTTGGCCATTTGCAAGTGAATATGAGCTTCTGAACTTAAAATATGCACTTTTTTAAAAACTTGTTTTTTTTTCATTCTGCATATCAAAACTTTTCATTCTGTTTATAACTAATTGGACAAAAAGTGAAATGTGACTATATGACTGAAAGATGAGTAGGGAAAAGCTCTGAAACTATAATATGACTTGAATGAGAACTTGAATCTTTGTATCCTGGGAATCTCCGTTAGGTCCAATGTGCATGTTTGGCCATTTGCAAGTGAATATGAGCTCTGAACTGAAAAATATGCACTTTTTAAAAAAAGGCAAAACTTTTCATGATAACACGCTCCTTTGAAATGTGACTATATGACTGAATGAATGAATTTGTTCTGTGCTTGTAGATCTAAACTGGGATCGCATTTTCTTCAGATCACTGTCAGAACTTGAATGCATATATGGGGTCCTTCAGATCACTGTGCAATGCACATTGGTCCAATGTGCATGTTTGGCCATTTGCAAGTGAATATGAGCTTCTGAACTTAAAATATGCACTTTTTAAAAACTTGTTTTTTTTTCATTCTGCATGTCAAAACTTTTCATTCTGTTTATAACTAAGTGGGAAAGTGACAAAAATGAGTGAAATGTGACTATATGAATGAATGAGAGTGAATTTGTTCCTATCTCCGTTAGGAAGCGAGCTAGAGCTCTGAAACTGTGGCTATACGCACTTTCATGAAAACACGCTCCTTTGAGCTTTTAAGCTCAGAACTTGAATCTGTGCGTGTATCTAGCCTGGAAAGTCCTTCAGGTCACTGTGCAATGCATATATGGCATCGATTGGTCCAATGTACATGTAGGGCCATTTGCAAGTGAATATGAGCTTCTGAACTTAAAATATGCACTTTTTTAAAAACTTATTTTTTTTTTATTCTGCATGTCAAAACTTTTCATTCTGTGTATAACTATTGGAATGTGACAAACTTGAGTGAAATGTGACTATATGACTGAATGAGATTGAATTTGCTTCCTATCTCCGTTAGGAAGTTTAGCTAGAGCTCTGAAACTGTGGCTATACGCACTTTCATGAAAACACGCTTTTTTGAGCTTTTACAAAAGCTCAGAACTTGAATCTGTGCGTGTATATAGCCTGGGAAGTCCTTCAGATCACTGTGCAATGCATATATGGTATCGATTGGTCCAATGTGCATGTATGGCCATTTGCAAGTGAATATGAGCTTCTGAACTTAAAATATGCACTTTTAAAAACTTATTTTTTTTATTCTGCTTTATCAAAAACTTTTCATTCTGTTTATAATTAATTGGGAAAGTGACAAAAATGAGTGAAATCTGACTATATGACTGAATGAGAGTGAATTTGTTCCTATCTCCGTTAGAAGCGAGCTAGAGCTCTGAAACTGTGGCTATACGCATTTTCATGAAAACACGCTCCTTTGAGCTTTTAAGCTCAGAACTTGAATCTGTGCGTGTATCTAGCCTGGGAAGTCCTTCAGATCACTTGCAATGCATATATGGCATCGATTGGTCCAATGTGCATGTTTGGCCATTTGCAAGTGAATATGAGCTTCTGAACTTAAAAATATGCACTTTTTAAAAACTTTTTTTTTTTATTCTGCATGTCAAAAATTTTTCATTCTGTGTATAACTAAGTGGGAAAGTGACAAAAATGAGTGAAATGTGACTATATGACTGAATGAGATTGAATTTGTTCTATCTCCGTTAGGAAGCTTAGCTAGAGCTCTGAAACTGTGGCTATACGCAGTTTCATGAAAACACGCTCCTTTGAGCTTTTAAGCTCAGAACTTGAATCTGTGCTTGTATCTAGCCTGGGAAGTCCTTCAGATCACTGTGCAATGCATATATGGCATCGATTTGTCCAATGTGCATGTTTGGCCATTTGCAAGTGAATATGAGCTTCTGAACTTAAAATATGCACTTTTTGAAAAACTTATTTTTTTTCATTCTTCATGTCAAAACTTTTCATTCTGTTTATAACTAAGTGGGAAAGTGACAAAAAATGAGTGAAATGACTATATGACTGAATGAGAGTGAATTTGTTCTATCTCCGTTAGGGAAGCGAGCTAGAGCTCTGAACTGTAGCTATAGGCACTTTCATGAAAACACGCTCCTTTGAGCTTTTAAGCTCAGAACTTTGAATCTGTGCATGTATCTAGCCTGGAAGTCCTTCAGATCACTGTGCAATGCATATATGGCATCGATTGGTCCAATGTGCATGTTTGGCCATTTGCAAGTGAATATGAGCTTCTGAACTTAAAAATATGCACTTTTTTAAAACTTATTTTTTTTTATTCTTCATGTCAAAACTTTTCATTCTGTTTATAACTAAGTGGGAAAGTGACAAAAATGAGTGAAATGTGACTATATGACTGAATAGAGTGAATTTGTTCCTATCTCCGTTAGGAAGCGAGCTAAACTCTGAAACTGTGGCTAAGGCAGTTTCATGAAAACACGCTCCTTTGAGCTTTTAAGCTCCAGAACTTGAATCTGTGCTTATATCTGGCCTGGGATTCCTTCAGATCAATGTGCAATGCATATATGGCATCGTTTGGTCAATGTGCATGTTTGTACCATTTGCAAGTGAATATGAGCTTCTGAACTTAAAAATATGCACTTTTTAAAAACTTATTTTTTTTTTCATTCTTCATGTCAAAACTTTTCATCTGTTTATAACTAAGTGGGAAAGTGACAAAAATGAGTGAAATGTGACTATATGACTGAATGAGAGGAATTTGTTCCTATCTCCTGTTAGGAAGCGAGGCTAGAGCTCTGAAACTGTGGCACACGCACTTTCATGAAAAACACGCTCCTTTGGGCTTTTAAGCTCAGAACTTGAATCTGTGCGATATCTAGCTCTGGGATTCCTTTCAGATCACGCAATGCATATATGGCATAGTTTGGTCCAATCTGCATGTTTGGCCAATGAATATGAGCTTCTGAACTTAAAATATGCACTTTTTTAAAAATCCTATTTTTTTTCATTTCATGTCAAAATGTGCATGTGGGAAAAGGACAAAATGAGTGTTGACTATATGTGAATAGTGAATTTGTTCCTTATTCTGAACTTAACTGTGGCTAATCACTTTCATTCAAACTTTTTTTTTTTTAGAACTTAAATCGGTGCTTATATCTAGCCTGGGATTCCTTCAGATCACTGTGCAATGCATATACTGATTGGTCCAATGTGCATGTTTTGGCCATTTGGAATAAGATTGGAACAAACATGCACTTTCTTCCTCAAACTTTTTTTTTTTTTTTATTCTGTATATCAAAACTTTGAATTCTGTGTGTATAACTAAGGGAAATTGACAAACATGAGTGAAATGTGACTATATGACTGAATATGAATTTGTGCCTCTATCTCAGTTAGGAAGCTTAGCTAGAGGCTATAATGCGACTTTCATGAAAACACGCTTTTTTAGCTTTTAAGCTCAGAACTGTGGCTATTCAGCCTGGGAAGTCCTTCCAGATCACTGTGCAATGCATATATGGCATCGATTGGTCCAATGTGCATTTTAGCTTTGCAAGTGAATAAGCTCTGAACTTAAAAATATGCAATTTTAAAAACTTATTTTTTTTTTTTATTAGCCAAAACTTTTCATTCTGAGTATAACTTCCTTGGGAAAGTGACAAAATCACTGTGCAATGCATATTTGGCATCGATTGGTCCTGGAAATGTGCATAGGCAGTTTCATGGCCAAGCCCTTGAGCTTTTTAAGTCTCAAATTTGAATTCAAAGCGCGGTATCTAGCCTGGGAACTTCAGGATCAATGTGCAATGCACACATTTTTAAAAACATTTTTATTTTGAATATGATTCTGAACTTAAAATATGCACTTTTTTAAAAACTTATTTTTTTTCATTCTGTCAAAACTTTTCATTCTGTTTATAACTAAGTGAAAGTGACAAAATGAGTGAAATATGACTATATGACTGAATGAGAGTGAATTTGTTCCTATCTCCGTTAGGGAAGCTTGAGCTAGAGCTCTGAAACTGTAGCTATAGAGCAGTTTCATGAAAACAAACTCCTTTGAGCTTTTAAGCTCAGAACTTGAATCTGTGCATGTATCTAGCCTGGGTCCTTCAGATCAATGTAAATGCATATATGGCATAGATTGGTCCAATGCCATGTTTGGCCATTTGCAAGTGAATATGAGCTTCTGAACTTAAAATATGCACTTTTTTAAAACTAATTTTTTTTTCATTCTTCATGTCAAAACTTTTCATTCTGTTTATAACTAAATGGGAAAAGGACAAAAATGAGTGAAATGTGATTATATGACTGAATGAGAGTGAATTATTTCCTATCTCCGTTAGGAAGCGAGTGACTCTGAAACTGTAGCTACGCACTTTTCATGGCTTGCACTCCTTTGAGCTTTAAGCTCAGAACTTGATTCTGTGCGTATATCTAGCCTGGGATTCCTTCAGATCACTGTGCAATGCATATATGGCATAGATTGGTCCAATGTGCATGTTTGGCCATTTGCAAGTGAATATGAGCTTCTGAACTTAAAATATGCACTTTTAAAACTTATTTTTTTCATTCTTCATGTCAAAACTTTCATTCTGTTTTATAACTATAAATTGGGAAAGTGACAAAATAGTGAAATGTGATTATATGACTGAATGAAATTAGAATTTGTTCCTATCTCCGTTAGGAAGCAGGCTAGAAACTCTGAAACTGTGGCTATCGCACTTTCATGAAAAACCTGCAGCTCCTTTGAGCTTTAAGCTCAGAACTTCGAATCTGTGCATTTATCTAGCGCAAGTTCCTTCAGATCCTGTACCCAATGCATATATAGCATAGATTGGGCCAATGTCATTTTGGCCATTTCAAGTGAATATGAGCTCTAGACTAAATGTGACTTTTTAAAATTATTTTCTTTTCGTTGATCAAAACTCTTCATTCTGTGGTATAACTTCAAGGAAATGTGACAAAAATGAAGTGAAATTGTCTGTACTACTGATGAATTAGATTTGTTCTATCTCACTTAGGACGAGTAATGACTCTGAAACTGTATAACTTTCATAAAACATGCTCCTTTTAGCTTTTTAAGCTCGAACTTGAATAAACTTTGTATCTAGCCTAAGAAGTCCTTCAGATCACTATCAATGCATATATGCATCAATAGGTCAATTGCATGTTTGCCATTGCAAGTGAATATGAGCTTCTGAAGTTAAATATGCACTTTTAAAAACTTCTTTTTTTTATTCTATGCAAACTTTTCATTCTGTGAAATCCTATGAACTGATCAAAATAATGAATCTGACTATATGCAATGATGAATTTGTTCCTATTCAGTTAGGAAGCACTAGAACTCTAAAAACTTTTATAAACTTTTTCTTACGCTCCTTTCAAACTTTTAAGCTCAACTTGATAACTAATGTGATATAGTGACAGAATCATTAGAATTGACTATAGACATAATGATCGATTGTTCCAATCTGTGTATGGCACTAAGTGAATATGCTTCTAACTTCAAAAACACTTTTGATTTTTTCATTCAACTTGAATCTCTTATCTGCTGATACTAATACTGGGAAATGCAAAATAGTGAAATGTGATCAATGCTGAATAGGATTTGTTCATTAACGTTAGAGACTGACTAGAACTTGAAACTTTAAATTTTTTTTTCGCACTTTCACAAAACTTTCATTCTTGGCTTTAAGCTAGAACTTGAACTGTGCATGATCTAGCTGAATCCTTGATAATTATGATCCTATCTCGATTAGAAGTCATGTTTGGCCTTCAATGAAATGAGTCTGAACTATTCACTTTAAAACTCTTTTTTTAATCGACTTAAACTTTCTTTATCTAGACTGAAGTTCGATAGATGCAATAGTGAATATGGCATATTGAATAGTGATTTTCCTTCTCGTTATGAAGCTACTGACTTAAACTATGCTAAACTTTTCATGTCTGCTTAACTTTTCGTCAATTGATATCTAGTCGTGATCTAGCAAAGTGTAATCACTGATGAATGCAATATGTGATTGTCATTCAGTTAGGCCATTAAATGAATACTCTGGAACTTTAAATCAGTCCTTACATTTTATCAAACTGAATTTTGATGTAAACTTAGTGCTATCAAAACTTTGTCAATGCATACTGAATGATGACGCTAATTATAAAACTTATTTTTTGTGAAAGTGACAAAATTTATGAGAATGTATAACTATGGAAATGAATAGGAATGAATTTGTTCCTATCCATTAGATGAATAGAGCTCTGAAACTTGCTTCCACTTTCATGGAACAGCTCTTTGAGCTTTAAACTCGAACTTGAATCTGTGCTAATCCTAGCTGGAGTCTTAGATCATGCAGAGCTTGAATATGCATGATTGGTCCAATGTCATGATGCCATTTGCAAGTGACACTATGCTCATAAATATGCACTTTTTCAAAATTTTTTTTTAGGTTCTCACTTCAAAACTTTTCATTCTTTTTAATTCATGGAAGTACAAACTAGTGAAATTGACTATATGACTGAATGAGAGTGAATTTGTTCTATCTCCGTTAGAAGCGAGCTAGAGCTCTGAAACTGTGGCTATACCACTTTCTGAAAACACGCTCCTTTGGCTTTTAAGCTCAGAACTTGAATCTGTCGTGTATCTAGCTGGAAGTCTTCAGATCACTGTGCAATGCATATATGGCATCGATTGTCCAATGTGCATGTTTGGCCATTTGCAAGTGAATATGACTTCTTAAAATATGCACTTTTTAAAAATTCTTTTTTTATTCTGTATGTCAAAACTTTCATTCTGTGTATAACTAATGAAAAGTGACAAACATGAGTGAAATTGACATCTGACTGAATGAAGTGAATTTGTTCCTATCTCCGTTAGGAAGCGAGCTAAAGCTCTGAAACTGTGGCTATACGACTTTCATGAAAACACGCTCCTTTGACTTTTAGCTCAGAACTTGAATCTGTGCGTATATCTAGCCTGGAAGTCCTTCAGATCACTGTCAATGCATATATGGCATCGATTGGTCCAATGTGCATGTTTGGCCATTTACAAGTGAATATGACTTCTGAACTTAAAATATACTTTTTAAAACTTTATTTTTTATTCTCATACAAACTTTTCATTCTGTTATAACTAAGTGGGAAAGTGACAAAATGGTGAAATGTGACTATATGACTGAATAGAGGTGAATTTGTTCTATCTCGTTAGGAAGCAGCTAGGCTCTGAATATATCCTTTCGAACACGCTCCTTTGAGCTTAGCTCAGAACTTGAATCTGCGTTATCTAGCCTGAAGTCCTTCAGATCACTTAGCAATGCTATATGCATCGATTGGTCAATTCATGTTGGCCATTTCAAGTGAATATGACTCTAACTTAAAATATACTTTAAATTTTTTTTTTATTCTGCATAACTTTTCATTCTGTTATACCTAATGGGAAAGTACAAAATGGTGAAATTGACTATATGACTGAATGAGTGAATTTGTTCTATCTCGTTAGAAGCAGCTGAGCTCTGAATGGCTATCAGCTTTCATGAAACCTCCTTGGCTTTAGCTCGAACTTGAATCTGCGTATCTGCTGAAGTCTCAGATCACTGTGCAATCATATATCGATTGTCAATTATGAGCCTTTCAAGAATATAGCTCTGATTAAATATCACTTTTAAATTTTTTTTCTCTTTAAAACTTTCATTCTTTATAATATTGGAAAGTACAACTGGTGAAATTACTATATGACTGAATAGTTAATTGTTTCCTATCTCGTTGGAAGCGAGCTAGAGCTCTGAAACTGTGGCTATACGGACTTTCATGAAAACACGCTCCTTTGAGCTTTTAAGCTCAGAACTTGAATCTGTTGATCAGCCTGAAGTCCGTCAGATCTACAATGCCATATATGGCATCGAATGTCCAATGTGCATGTTTGGCCATTTCAGAATAATAGAGCTTCTGAACTTAAAATATGCACTTTTTCAAAAATTTTTTTTTATTCTGCATTACAAACTTTTATTCTGGTATAATACTAATGGAATATGAAATAGTGAAATGTGACTATATGACTGAAGATGAATTTGTTCCTATCTCCGTTGAGCAGCTAGAGCTCTGAAACTGTGGCTCCTCTACTTCAAACCCTGCCTTTGCTTTTAAAGCTGAACTTGAATCTATGCTGATCTATGGAAGTCCTTCAGTCACTTAGCTATATGTGCATTGGTCCAATGCATGTTGCCATTTGCAAGTGAATATGAGTTCTGAAGTAAAATATGCACTTTTTAAAACTTTTTTTTATTCTGCATATCAAAACTTTTCATTCTGGTATAACTAATTGGAAAGTGACAAAATAGTGAAATGTGACTATATGACTGAATGAATGTGAATTTGTTCCTATCTCCGTTAGGAAGCGAGCTAGAGCTCTGAAACTGTGGCTATCGCACTTTCATGAAAACGCTGCCCTTTGAGCTTTTAGCTCAGAACTTGAATCTGTGCGTGTATCTAGCCTGGAAGTCCTTCAGATCACTTGCAATGCATATATGCATCATTGGTCCCAAAGTGCATGTTTGGCCATTTGCAAGTGAATATGAGCTTCTGAACTTAAAATATACTTTTTAAAACTTTTTTTTTTCATTCTCATGTCAAAACTTTTCATTCTGTTTATAACTAAGTGGAAAGTGACAAAATAGTGAAATAAATTGACTATATGACTGAATGAGAGTGATTTGTTCTAATCTCCGTTGAAGCGGCTAGACTCTGAAACAGTGCTATCGACTTTCATGAAACACGCTCCTTTGAGCTTTTAAGCTCAGAACTTGAATCTGTGCGTTATCTAGCCTGGAAGTCCTTCAGATCACTGTGCAATGCATATATGCATCGAATTGGTCAATGTGCATGTTTGGCCATTTGCAAATGAATTGACTTCTGAACTTAAAATATGCACTTTTTAAAACTTATTTTTTTATTCTGCATATCAAAACTTTTCATTCTGTGTATAACTAATGGAAAGTGACAAAATGAGTGAAATTGACTATATGACTGAATGAGAGTGAATTTGTTCCTATCTCCGTTAGGAAGCGAGCTAGAGCTCTGAAACTGTGGCTATCTGCACTTTCATGAAAACCGCTCCTTTGAGCTTTTAAGCTCAGAACTTGAATCTGTGCTGTATCTAGCCTGGAATCCTTCAGATCACTTGTGCAAGCATATATAGCATCGATTGGTCCAATGTGCATGTTTGGCCATTGCAAGTGAATATGAGCTTCTGAACTTAAATATGATTTTAAAACTTTTTTTCATTCTCTTCAAAACTTTTCATTCTTTATAACTATATGGAATACAAAATAGTGAAATGTGACTATATGCTGAATGAGTGAATTTGTTCCTATCTCCGTTAGGAGCAGCTAGACTCTGAACTGTGTATCCACTTTCATGAAACGCTCCTTTGGCTAAGCTCAGAACTGAATCTGGTGTATCTAGCCGAAGTCCTTCAGATCTTCAATCATATATGATGATGGTCAATGTCATGTTTGGCCATTGCAAGTGAATATACTTCTGAACTAAATATACTTTAAAATTTATTTTTTTTTTCAAAACTTTTCATTCTGTATAACTAATGGAAATGACAAAAAGTGAAATTGACATATGACTAATGAGTGAATTTGTTCTATCTCCGTTGGAAGAGCTAGATCTGAACTGGCTATCCTTTCATGAAACACTCCTTGGCTTTTAAGCTCAGAACTTGATCTTTGATCTGCCTGAATCCTTCAGATCACTTGCATCATATATGCATCAGGTCCAATGCATGTTGCATTTCAAGTGAATATGACTTCGAACTAAAATATACTTTTTAAAATTTTTTTATTCTGCTACAAAACTTTCATTCTTATATATGAAAGACAAATGGTAATGTGACTATATATGAAGAGTAATTTGTTCTATCTCTTAGAGCAGCTAAGCTCGAAACTGGCTATCACTTTCATGAAAACAGCTCCTTTGAGCTTTTAGCTCAGAACTTGAATCTGTGTATCTGCCTGGAAGTCCTTCAGATCACTGTGCAATGCTATATAGCATCGATTGGTCCAATGTGCATGTTTGGCCATTTGCAAGTGAATATGAACTTCTGAACTTAAATATGCACTTTTAAAATTTTTTTTTATTCTCATACAAAACTTTTCATTCTGTATAACTAATGGAAAGTGACAACATGAGTGAAATTGACATATGACTGAATGAGTGAATTTGTTCTATCTCCGTTAGGAAGCGACTAGAGCTCTGAAACTGTGGCTATCGACTTTCATGAAAACTCCTTTGAGCTTTAAGCTCAGAACTGAATCTGTGCTGTATCTAGCCTGAATCCTTCAGATCATGTCAATGCTATGCATCGATGTCAATGCATGTTGCCATTTAAGTGAATATGAGCTCGACTAAAATATCACTTTTTAAATTTTTTTATTCTCTTCAAACTTTTCATTCTGTTTATAACTAAATTGGAAAGTACAAAATGTAAATTGACAATATGACTGAAATGAGATTTGTTCTATCTCGTTAGGAAGCTGACTAGAGCTCTGAAACTGTGGCTATCAGCACTTTCTATGAACCACGCTCCTTAGCTTTTTAAACTCAGAACTTGAATCTGTCGTGTATCTAGCCAGAAGTCCTTAGATCACTGTCAATGCATATATGCATCGATTGTCAATGCATCATTTGCCATTTTACCAAGTGAATATGAGCTCTGAACTAAATATGCACTTTTAAAACTTTTTTTTTTGATTCTGCATTCAAAACTTTTCATTCTGTGATATAACTAATTGAAGTGACAAACTTAAGTGAATTGATTATGCTGAATAGATTGAATTTGTTACAATCTCCAGTTAGAAGCATAAACTCTGAACTGTGGCTATAGACTTTTCCTGTAAACGAGCTCTTTGAGCTTTAGCTCAGAACTGAACTGTCGTTATCTACCTGGAAGTCCTTTAGATCTTTGCAATGCACTATATGCATCATTGGTCCAATATCATGTTGGCCATTATCAAGTGATATGAGCTTCTAATAAATTATCACTTTTTAAAAATATATTTTTCATTCTCATTCAAAACTTTTCATTCTGTTTTACTCATTGAAATGTGACAAACATGAGTGAAATGACAATAATGAGTGAAATAGTGAATTTGTCCTATCTCGTTAGGAGCGCTAGCTCGAAACTGCTAGGCTTCAACTTTCTGAACCTCCTTTGACTTTAAGCTCGAACTTGAACTTTAAGTAGCTGAATCTAGCTGAAGTCTAGATCCTGTGAAGCATACTAGATCTGAAGCATATGATGCATGTTTGGCCATTTCAAGTGAATATTGAGCTCTGAACTTAAATATGCACTTTTTAAAATTATTTTTTTATTCTGTCATTCAAAACTTTTCATTCTGTTATAACTAATGAAGTGAAAATGAAAATGTAGTGAAATTGAATGAGAGATGAATTTGAATTTGTTGTTCTATCTCCAGTTGGAAGCACTAGACTCTGAACTTGTAATCACTCACTTTCATGCTAAAACCAGTCTTTGCTTTACGAACTTGAATCCTTCGTACTTCAAGCTAAAGTCCTCAGATCTGTCAATGCATTTACATTCGATGTAATATGATGCTTTAGCCATTTAAATATGACTTTAACTTAAAATATTCCTTTTTAAAACTTTTATTCTTTTACTAGTGATCAAAACTTTATTCTGTATAACTAATGGAATAATGAAATTGTATAATTGACATAGCTGAATGAGTGAAATTTTTCTATCTCCGTTAGAACACTGGCTTAAAGCTCAATGATCACTTTCTGAACAGCCTGAGCTTTTAGCTGAACTTGAATAATGTATCGATTAGCCAAGTCCTGTCATCCTTTCAATATAAAGATCGAGTCCAATGTGCATGTTTGGCATTTGCAAGTGAATATGGCTTAATAAATATGCACTTTTAAAATTTTTTTTTTCTGCTTAAAACTTTTCATTCTGTTGTATAATTGCATTGAAGTGACAAATGAGTGAAATTGACTATATGACTGAATAGATAATTTGTTCTATCTCCGTTAGAAGCGAGCTAGACTCTGAAACTGTGGCTATACTTTCATGAAACACACTCCTTTGGCTTTAGCTCAGAACTTGAATCTGTGCGTGTATCTAGCCTGGAAGTCCTTAGATCACTGTCAAGCATATATCATCGATTGGTCCAATGCATGTTTGCCATTTGCAAGTATATGAGCTTCTGAACTAAAATATGCACTTTTAAACTTATTTTTATTCTCATTCAAAACTTTTCATTCTTTGTTCTAATCAGTAGGAAGATGACAAACTGATGAAATGTGACTAATACTGAATGAGAATTTGTTCATCTTGAAGCACGAGCTCTGAAACTTGCTCCACCCTTGGCTTAGCTGAACTTGAATCTGCTTATCTAGTCTAGTCCGTAATGCATATATGCACGGTCATGCATGTGCTTAGTTATGGTCAACTAAATATACTTTTAATTTTTTTCTATAACATTCTTTAATTGAAATATAATTATTATGATGATTTCATTGGAATGGTCTGATGTATTCATGAACGCCTTACTCAGACGAATCTGTGTATCAGCTGAGTCCTCGATCACTCAAGTATATGCATCGTCAATGCATGTGCATTCATGATTAGCTGAATAAATTATTAATTTTTTCACAATTCATTCTGTATAACTAGAATGACTGTGAAATACTATATGACGAATGATTCTTTCAGGTTCTGTACTTCATGAAAACACGCTCCTTTGAGCTTTTAAGCTCAGAACTTGAATCTGTCGTGTATCTAGCCTGGAAGTCCTTCAGATCACTGTGCAATGCATATATGCATCGATTGGTCCAATGTGCATGTTTGCATTTGCAAGTGAATATGAGCTTTTGAACTTAAATATCACTTTTTAAAACTTTTTTTTATTCTGCATATCAAAACTTTTCATTCTGTTATATAAGTGGAAAGTGACAAAATAGTGAAATTGACATATATGAATAGTAATTGTTCTATCTCGTTAGGACAGCTAGAGCTCTGAACTGTATACACTTTCTGAAAACACTCTTTAGCTTTAGCTCAGAACGAATCTGCTATCTAGCAATCCTTCAGATCACTGCAAGCATATTGCATCGATTGGTCAATGTCATTATTTGCAAGTGAATATGAGCTTCGATAAAATATTGTCTTTTTAAAACTATTTTTATCTCTCTTGCATCAACTTTTCTATCTCCTTTGCTAATAAATGGAAATGTGACAAACATGAGTGAAATGTACTATCTTGAATAAGATGAATTTGTTCTATCTCCGTTTAGGAAGCGATATACTCTGAAACTTAATCACTTTTTAAAAATTTTCATCCTTTAACTTTTCAGCTTTAAACTAATGGAAAGTCAATATATGTGAAGTCCTTAGATCATGGCAATGCATATATGCATCGATCGTCGAATGCAGTGATTGCGAAGTGATATACTTCTGAAAAATATCACTTTTAAAACTTTTTTTTATCTGCATAAACTTTTTCATTCTGTGTATACTAGAATGGCAAAATATAAATTGATTATGATGATGACCATTGAAGTGAATTATGCTCTAATTGAAGAATATGACTTTTAAAACTTTCTTTTTTTTGCATGTCAAAACTTTTCATTCTGTAATTACTAGATTGAATTGACATAGTGAAGGCTTATATACTGATAAGATTGAATTGTATTCTCATTCCGTTAGGAAGCAGCAGATTGAAACCGATGAAATATGCACTTTTAAATTCTTATCTCCTTTAACTTTTCATCGAACTTAATCTGAATGTGCATGTATTGCCTGAATCTTAGATCACTGAATGCTTATATCATCGATAGTCAATGTGCTGTTGCCATTTCAAGTGAATATGCTTCTGAACTTAAAATATGCACTTTTTTAAACTTATTTTTATTCTGCATGTAAAACTTTTCATTCTGATTTAACTAATGGAAATGACAAAATGAGTGAATGTGACATATGACTGAATGAAGTAATTTGTTCTACTTCCGTTAGGAAGCAGCTGAGCTCTGAAACTGTGACTTCCTTTATGAAAAGCATCCTTTGAGCTTAAGCTCAGACTTGAATCTGTGATGTATCTAGCCTGGAAGTCTTCAGATCACTTGACAATGCTATATGGCATCGAATGGTCCAATGTGCATGTTGCCATTTGCAAGTGAATAGAGCTTCTGAACTTAAAATACACTTTTTAAAACTTTATTTTTTATTCTGCATATTCAAAACTTTCATTCTGTTATAACTAATTGGAAAGTAACAAAATGTGAAATGTACTATATACTGAATAGAGTGAATTGTTCTATCTCCTTAGGAAACTGAACTCTGAAATGTGCTATCATTTTCATGAACTCGCTCTTGAGCTTTAGCTCAGACAATCTGTTGATAGCTGGAAGTCCTTCAGTCACTTCAATCATAATGCATCATTGTCCAATGTCATGTTGGCCATTTGCAAGTGAATATGACTCTGTAAAATATGCACTTTCAAAATTTTTTTTTAGTTCTCTTCAAACTTTCATTCTGTATAATATGAAGTGCACAAAATGAGTGAAATTGACTATATGACTGAATAGATGAATTTGTCTATCTCCGTTAGAAGACTAGAGCTCTGAAACTGTATACTGCCTTTCATGAAAACAGCTCCTTGAGCTTTTAGCTCAGAACGAATCTGTGCGTATCTAGCCGGGAAGTCCTTGAATCCTGTCAATGCATATATGCATCGATTGTCCAATTGCATGTTGGCCATTTCAAGTGAATATGAGCTTCTGAACTTAAAATATGCACTTTTAAAACTTTTTTTTTTTTCTGCATATCAAAACTTTTCATTCTGTGTATAACTATGGAAAGTGACAAACATGTGAAATTGACTATATGTGAATGAAGTGAATTGTTCCTATCTCCGTAGGAAGCGAGCTAGACTCTGAAACTGTGGCTATCGACTTTCATGAAACACGCTCCTTTGGCTTTTAAGCTCAGAACTTGAATCTTGCTGTATCTAGCCTGGAAGTCCTCAGATCACTGTGCAATGCATATGGCATCGATTGGTCCAATGTGCATGTTTGGCCATTTCAAGTGAATATGAGCTTCTGAATTAAAATATGCCTTTTTAAAATTATTTTTTTTTTGCATTCAAACTTTTCATTCTGTGTATAACTAATTGAAGTGACAAAAATGGTGAAATTGACTTAGACTGAATAGAGTGAATTTGTTCCTATCTCCGTTAGAAGCGAGCTAGAGCTCTGAAACTGTGGCTACGCACTTTCATGAAAACACGCTCCTTTGAGCTTTAAGCTCAGAACTTGAATCTGTGCTGTATCTAGCCTGGGAAGTCCTTCAGATCACTGTGCATATATGCATCGATTGGTCCAATGTGCATGTTTGGCCATTTCAAGTGAATATGAGCTTCTGACTTAAAATATACTTTTTAAAACTTTTTTTTATTCTCATTCAAAACTTTTCATTCTGTTATAACTAAGTGGGAAAGTGACAAAATGAGTGAAATGTGACTATATGACTGAATGAGAGTGAATTTGTTCCTATCTCCGTTAGGAAGCTGACTAGAGCTCTGAAACTGTGGCTATCACTTTCATGAAAACACGCTCCTTTGAGCTTTTAAGCTCAGAACTTGAATCTGTGCGTGTATCTAGCCTGAAGTCCTTCAGATCACTGTCAATGCATATATGCATCGATTGTCCAATGTGCATGTTTGCCATTTAGTGAATATGAGCTTCTAACTTAAAATATGACTTTTAAAATTATTTTTTATTTGCATTCAAAACTTTTCATTCTGTGTATAACTAAGTGGGAAAGTACAAAATGAGTGAAATTGACTATATGACTGAATAAGTAATTTGTTCTATCTCCGTTAGGAAGCGAGCTAGAGCTCTGAAACTGTGGCTATACGCACTTTCATGAAAACACGCTCCTTTGAGCTTTAGCTCAGAACTTGAATCTGTGCTGAATCTAGCCTGGAAGTCCTTCAGATCACTTGCAAGCATATATGCATCGATTGGTCCAATGCATGTTGCCATTTGCAAGTGAATATGAGCTTCTGAACTTAAAATATCACTTTTAAAATTATTTTTTTATTCTGCATCAAAACTTTTCATTCTGTGTATAACTAAGTGGGAAAGTGACAAACATAGTGAAATGTGACATATGACTGAATGAGAGTGAATTTGTTCCTATCTCCGTTAGGAAGCGAGCTAAGCTCTGAAACTGTGGCTATCGCACTTTCATGAAACACGCTCCTTTGAGCTTTTAAGCTCAGAACTTGAATCTGTGCTGTATCTAGCCTGGAAGTCCTCAATCACTTGCAATGCATATCAGCATCGATTGTCAATTTCATGTTTGGCATTTGCAAGTGAATATGACTCTGAACTAAAATATGCACTTTTTAAAAACTTATTTTTTCATTCTGCATGTCAAAACTTTCATTTGTTATAACTATTGGAAAGTGACAAACATGAGTGAAATGTGACTATATGACTGAATAGAAATTGTTCTATCTCGTTAGGAAGCTACTAGAGCTCTGAAACTGTGGCTATCCACTTTCATGAAAACACGCTCCTTTGGCTTTAAGCTCAGAACTTGAATCTGTCGTGTATCTAGCCTGAATCCTCAGATCACTGTCAATGCATTATGCATCGAGGTCCAATGTCATGTTTGGCATTTGAAGTGAATTGAGCTTCTGAATTAAAATATGCACTTTTTAAAATTTTTTTTTTATTCTGCATACAAAACTTTCATTCTGTGTATAACTAAGTGGAAAGTGACAAAAATGAGTGAAATGTGACTATATTGAATGAGAGTGAATTTGTTCCTATCTCCGTTAGGAAGCGAGCTAGAGCTCTGAAACTGTGGTTCCACTTTCATGAAAACACGCCCTTTGAGCTTTTAAGCTCAGAACTTGAATCTGTGCGTGATCAGCCTGGAAGTCTTCAGATCACTTGCAATATATATGCATCGATGGTCCAATGTCATTTGGCCATTTGCAAGTGAATATGAGCTTCTGAACTTAAAATATCACTTTTAAAACTTATTTTTTTATTCTGCATATCAAAACTTTTCATTCTGTTTATAACTAATGGAAAGTGACAAAATGAGTGAAATGTGACTATGACTGAATGAGAGTGAATTTGTTCCTATCTCCGTTAGGAAGCGAGCTAGCTCTGAAACTGTGGCTATGCACTTTCATGAAAACCGCTCCTTTGAGCTTTTAAGCTCAGAACTTGAATCTGTGCTGTATCTAGCCTGAAGTCCTTCAGTCACTGTGCAATGCATATATGGCATCGATTGGTCCAATTCATGTTGGCCATTTGCAAGTGAATATGAGCTCTGAATTAAAATATGCACTTTTTAAAAATTTTTTTTTTTCTGCTTTCAAAACTTTTCATTCTGTGTATAATTATTGGAAGTGACAAACTGAGTGAAATTGACTATATGACTGAATGAGTGAATTTGTTCTATCTCCGTTAGGAAGCGAGCTAGAGCTCTGAAACTGTGGCTATCGCTTTCATGAAAACACGCTCCTTTGAGCTTTTAAGCTCAGAACTTGAATCTGTGCGTGTATCTAGCCTGAAGTCCTTCAGATCACTGTCAATGCATATATGGCATCGATTGGTCCAATGTGCATGTTTGCATTTGCAAGTGAATATGAGCTTCGAACTTAAAATATGCACTTTTAAAAACTTATTTTTTATTCTCATGTCAAAACTTTTCATTCTGTTATAACTAATGGAAAGTGACAAACATGAGTGAAATTGACATATGACTGAATGAAGTGAATTTGTTCCTATCTCCGTTGGAAGCGACTAGACTCTGAACTTGGCTATCCTTTCAGAAAACAGCTCTTTGAGCTTTAACAGAACTTGAACTGTGCTGATCTAGCCTGGAAGTCCTTCAGATCACTGTCAAGCATAGCATCGATTGGTCAATGTGCATGTTGCATTCAAGTGAATATACTTCTGAATAAAATGCTTTAAAATTTTTTTTTCTGTCAAAACTTTTCATTCTGTTTACAATAATTGGAAAGTGACAAACATGAGTGAAATGTGACTATATGACTGAATGAAGTGAATTTGTTCCTATCTCCGTTAGGAAGCGAGCTAGAGCTCTGAAACTGTGGCTATACGGACTTTCATGAAAACACGCTCCTTTGAGCTTTTAAGCTCAGAACTTGAATCTGTGCGTGTATCTAGCCTGGAAGTCCTTCAGATCACTGTCAATGCATATATGCATCGATTGGTCCAATGTGCATGTTTGGCCATTTGCAAGTGAATATGAGCTTCTGAACTTAAAATATGCACTTTTTAAAACTTTTTTTTTTTTCTGCTATCAAAACTTTTCATTCTGTATAACTAATTGGGAAAGTGACAAACATGAGTGAAATTGACTATATGACTGAATGAGAGTGATTTGTTCCTATCTCCGTTAGGAAGCGAGCTAGAGCTCTGAAACTGTGGCTATCGCACTTTCATGAAAACACGCTCCTTTGAGCTTTTAAGCTCAGAACTTGAATCTGTGCGTGTATCTAGCCTGGGAAGTCCTTCAGATCACTGTGCAATGCATATATGGCATCGATTGGTCCAATGTGCATGTTTGGCCATTTGCAAGTGAATATGAGCTTCTGAACTTAAAATATGCACTTTTTAAAAATTTTTTTTTTCTCTGTCAAAACTTTTCATTCTGTTATAACTAATGGAAAGTGACAAAAATGAGTGAAATTGACTTATGACTGAATGAGAGTAATTTGTTCCCATCTCCGTTAGGAAGCGAGCTAGAGCTCTGAAACTGTGGCTACACTTTCATGAAAACCGCTCCTTTGAGCTTTAAGCTCAGAACTTGAATCTGTGCGTGTATCTAGCCTAGGAAGTCCTTCAGATCACTGTGCAATGCATATATGCATCGATTGGTCCAATGTGCATGTATGCCATTCAAGTGATCGAAGCTTAGATAAAATATGCATTTTTAAAAAATTTTTGTTCTTCTTTGTAAAACTTTCATTCTTTATAATATGGAAGTGACAAACTATAATTGACTTATGATGAATAATAATTTGTTCTATCTCCGTTAGGCGATAGAGCTCTGAACTGCTATCGCTTTATGAAAACAGCTCCGAGCTTTTAAGCCACTTAACTGTGGTGTCATTTAATGAAACGAT